>PVKA01010041.1:0-65918 GCA_004027165.1 Ctenomys sociabilis
CAGCAGTGGAGAAGTGTTCCCTTTTCCCCACAACCTCTCCAACATTTGTTGTTGGTTGATTTCCTTATGATAGCCATTCTTTCTGGAGTGAGATGGTATCTCAGTGTTGTTTTTATTTGCATTTCACGAATGGCTAGCGATGTGGAGCATTTTTTCATATATTTGTTCACTTCTTTAATTTCGTCCGCTGAGAAGTGTGAAGCTAATGTCTTTGTTCCCTCTCTTCCTTGAACCCTCACCATGGACTTGATTGGTGGCTGTGAATGGACCACCACATATGTGGACATGCTGCTACCTGTGCTCCCTGTCTCTACCTTAAGGACCACCAAGCAGTAAGGAGGTGGGCATGAGAGCTCCTGTCTCCCCCTTCCACCTGAATACACACCCTTCAGTCTTGCCCTTGCTGAAGGTCAGGGGAATACTCTGTCCACACTGTGCTATGAATGAGGGTGGTTTTCTCTCCTGCCATTGATAGCAGGCTGGCAGACACCAGGTGCTTAGGGCAGTGGGTGGCACACAGGGCAGGGCCATCTCAGGAACCTTTAGACAGTGGTCCCAGTTAGTGTCTAAGGAAGTAGGGGGAGGAAGAAACCTGAGAATCCCTGACTGAGAATCCCCTCATTATGTAAGAGACTGGACATCAGGAACCAGATGTGGCTCTCCTACTAGCCAGCTGTGAACCTTGGGACAATTTATTTAGCCCCTCTCAGTCTGTGTCTTGAGATATTAATGAGACAGCAATCTCAGCCACCCTGTAGATTTGGGCAGATGAAGCAGCACTCATGATAATTGATGGTTACTACTACATCTCAACCTGAGGTGATAAACTTGTTTCTAATGTATATAAAATAAATCATGAATCAAATGACCATTACCTAGAAGCTTTCATCAGAGGCTGAACTGTCATTAGAAGCCAAGAAATTTCTGTCCTATTCCCCTGGGCTCTGTTGTTCAGCACAGCCCATGGCCTCCTCACTTCCTGGGCCCTCTCTACTCCAGATCTTACCTCCATTCCTCCACAAAGACCAAAAGATAAAGGCTGGATTGGAATCCCTAACACAGAGTCAACCGTGTTACCCCCACAACATCCTTCTGCATCCTTTCCTATGACTGACAAGGACCTAGGGATCTGAGGTGCACAGGACTCTGAGGAGCAGAGGCCTTTGAAGAGGCCCTGGTCTCTTCCCTCTGGGTTTGAGGAGAGGCCTTGATAAGAGACCTGTATTTACCCCCAGGTGAAGCTTGTGTTGCATCAAAACGTGTCACCCTTCCTAAAGCTAAGAGGGTTGGGAAAGAGAGGAGAGGGAACCTGGGTGATCTGAAGATTTTCTTCTTCTGCCCTGAGGGTCAGAGATGGTACTCACTTCCTGTCCCATCATGCATTGTGATTAACCCCTCTGAAGTTGGAGGACTTCAAACAAAGGAAACTTTTGCTGTAAGTCTTCTGGATACATCCAGTATTTGGCAGATACCTACAATCAAGAAATACTCCCAAGAATTGTGGACACCTGAAGGAGCCAAGGGTATCATGCCTCTTTGACTTTGGGTGTTGCTCTTGGCCAGCCTGAGGCTTAGGTGATTTCTAGGCTTTGAGGGATCTTTGCAGTTAAACTTGAATTTTACCACTGCTGTCCTCTGAAGCTAGTTATTCCCTCAGGCAGCAGGGGCACAAAGGCTATGACTTCTCACTGCACATGGACCAGGATGGCAGGCTCCCTGCAGCTCCTGGTGTGTGCGGAGCAGGTGTGATGGTAGTACTGCCGCCACGGTGCTGGTGCCAAACGTGATGCTGCAGCCAGGTCCCCGCTGCACTGCAGCCGCTGTTCCTCACATCTGCTTTATGAGCCTGATCACATTGATGGAGAACACAGAGCTGCCTGTCAGATAATTCCCAGGTGACAGAAAAGTCACAGGATTGGTTCATTCCAAGCAGAACTCTTTAATGCAATTAAATTTCACCTTGTTAGATTGCCTTTGCCTGTCATGAGCTTTGGGAATTTTGATTTATTCATCTAATATATTTATTTCCCCTCATCCATAAATTTAATAAGTTCTCTAGATCTTTAGCAATTATGAATGAGGTGTTGGCAGGGCTGTGGACAGTGCCTCACAGGCCCTCAAAGGTCAGTGTTCCCTCATTAGAGTTGTACAGCTAGCTGTAAATTCTAAGGATTTTTGCAGATTTTCATTTAGAGAGAAGATATCATCAAATTACGTACACTGACACTTCCCCGATTGACTACTTTGCCATCAGTCAAGAAAGCTGGGCTCCCATCCCAACTTGTTCACAGTCTTGGTCGTAAAGGGATCAAACGGGCACTGTGGTGGGGGCTTGCGGAGTAACTTGTGGAGTCCCATTGGGAAAGGAGGACTTGGAAAGGATCTGAGGGAGGGCGAGGCAGCCCTTAGAGTGGAAAAGAGACCAATGGCAAAGATTTCAGATGGGGAAGGAGTGGTCTGTCTGACTATGAAAAATGAGAGGACACAGAGATCTCAGAACCAGCAGAAAGGTCATGTGAATGTTTATTACATAGAAAAGAGGCAAAGAAAGCAAAGATTTTCCAAACCCATATTTCCAAGGATTAAAAAACCCACAAACTTGGAATGTCAAAGATATGCATGCTTTATGTATTTATAAGGGGAACAAATGTGTATATATAAATATATATATATGGAGATATGTACATGGATTTTATTTCTCACGACAGGTATGGTGATGCTGCTTGAGTGAAGGAGTTGGAAGCTGCTGGGAGGCTGGAGAAATAGGGAGTCTGCTCAGGTCCTTGGCTTCAGGTGGAGACTCCTGAGCCATGGCCCTCTCATCTAGGTCCAAGCTGTGCTGGGGCAGGCTCGGACCTCAGGTGGCAAGGTTTGAGGCCAGAGCAACTCCAGAAGCTTCCTTAGGTCTCCAACATCAGCTGTTTTCTTTTGAAAAGAGATCCATTCTTTGGAATGGCCTGGAACTAGCCTCTGGGGTGGATGGAGGGCTCCCTATGGAACTGAGTGAAAGTGAGAGGAGAACATGGAAGGCTATAGTGAGTGAGTACTGTCTGAGAATGATGGAGATAGACAGCAGCTAACCCAGCAGAAAGGAGACCCACATAAAGGCAGCACACATGAGCCACTGCAGGTTGCAGTGCAGCACTCAATCCGTGTAGGTCTGGAGATGCACTCAGAGTCTGTTGTCTTCACCAGTTGTCTTTAAAAATGGTGCCATGTATGATGGTGTGGGATTTAACTCACAGAAATGGCCAACCACGGGTTCCCTTCCCCCCTTCTTTCATAATTGGGGTTCAGCAGGTCTTGAGGGCAGAATGAGGTCTCAGGAGAGAAGATTGTGGCAGGCCCCAGAAGGCCCCAGGCAAAGGACACTCTTCCCTCATCCTCCTGCAGATCCATTCTGGCCCCTTCCGAAAAAGGCTGCCCTGAGGGACATGGGAATGAGCACAGCCAGGCTGAGTGAGGTGGGGGTGCCACACCCAAGGATCCCAGGAAGAAAAGGGCCCTGGAGAGGGGGAACATCTGGCTGGGGAGCAGAGAGCCCCTCAGAAGGGATTTGTGGGCTCCTGGGGAGAGACATGTGTGGGCACGTGTACCACTGCACACTTTCAAAAAATTGTGGCAGCCACCAGGGTGCTCAGACCAGCCTGGGTGTTGGGCATTTGGCAAATCCAGGAAGGGATAGGGGCTCGGGAGTGAGGTTCTCAGCAAATCCAGATGAAAGACTTCAGGACTGGCACCAGGAGCTCAGCACACACTCAAAGTGGGTCTCTCTACAGCACCAGGAGGTCCTGGAATTTTGGAGGCTATGGGCTGCCAGGCCTTCAAGACATGAAGGGGAGCACAGTGTGCCAAGGATGGCAGGGCTTCCACAAGAATGATCTGCAGCTTCAATAGCAATTGGAAAAAATGATAGCTGCCCAAGAGCCATTATGGGTTTAACTGAGGCCCAAGGCATCCTTAACAAACCCCAGGGCCAGAACTTACTCCTGGGATGTGGGGGGCACCCTGGGGTACTCTGGCTGGGATTGATCCCATTTCTTTGTGTCATGAGGTTTAGGGTGGGAGGTATTGTGGACATGAGAACTCCCCCATCTCTGGGGCCCCAGGAATTTTGAGAAGCTCTAAAATGCTACCTGGAGGAAAGCTGAGAAACATACAGGACCCTCCCAACCACCTGCCCAGTCTGACATTTTTATAGAACCACCATCCGATGAGAAAGGCACGCCTGAGCAGCACTGGCATACACGGTGTGCCTTCTGCATGAACCTCTGCCATGGAGGAGCGTCTCACTGTCCAGGGGAGGGAGAGTGGCTGGTGGCCCTTGCCTCCAAGACAGGTTGGGGCCTCTGGGGAGCACTGGCTGGAGAGCTGGAGATTCCTTACAAGGCTCCTCCCTCAGCCCTGTGAAGGAAGCCTGAAAGGACGCCAGCAAAAGGGATGACAGCTGCCACAAACCGTGCTTCCAAGCACTAACTGAAGAACTTACACTTACAGTCGCAGCTTTCTTTGCCAACACCACTAACACAGTACAAAGCAGCCAGAGTCAGGGGGCCTGAGATGGGCCTGGGAGTCAGCACAGGGCTCAGAGGAGGCTGATTAGCTGCGGCCTGTGCAACGGCGTGGCAGGAACCCTCGAGGTGTGAAAGTGGGCACTTGCTCCTCGGGTTAGCTCCAGTGCCAGCTCTGTTTCTTGCTCCATCATCTCAGACCCCCAGTGAGGCTTGCTTAAGCCCAGGAGTATAAGGATGTGGAATGCTGTGGGGTGGGATAGGGGCCTGGGACCCATCCTGAAGTTGGTTTCTTTCACCATCCTATGTTTGTGGGGCACAGACCTCTCCTGAAGGCCCTTTCTGTCCTGTCTCTGTCTCCCTCCTCCTAAGCAGGACTACCGGATGTTCCGCCTCTGCTGTGGGACCGCTCCCAGGGCTGCTCCTGTGAGACTCCAGAGAGCACATCATAGAGAAGGGTGATGGCAGCGCCAGTATGTGGACTATTTATGTGGTCCTGTGGATCTGGGATAGCAAACGGAGGGGCCCCTGCTGCATGTCCCTTCCTCCCCTCCCCTCAGTTCAGCCAGCACTCACCCAGGACAGGGCCAGCGGTGTGTCGGCCTGGGGCTGGCTGGGGCGGGGAGCGCATTGGGCCCAGGGGTGTTTCTGGCTCCTGCTGTGGCTACCACATCCCAGCCTGAGATCTGCAACAGCTCCCCAGGACACCCCAGTTGCCAGAGGCCTCAGCCCTAGCATGAGGGTTCCACTCTGGCCATATTGTCACCATTAAGCCCAGAAGTGTCTCACTCCCTGTGTGTCCCACAACCAGCATCTGCTACATACTGACTCCCAGGAGGCCAGGAGGGGAAAGTGCCCTCCAGTTCTGCACGTCACCTTGTGCTGGCTTCAAGTAAGAGACAAAGCCTCGCTGTCACCAGGGCTGTGGGCCAGTTGATACCTGCTGGCCAGGGAGCCCTGCTCTTCAGCTGGCTGCTGTCGTACGTGAGCGTGACCATCTGATGTCCAGGTGACGGTCACTTTCCCCCTCTCCTGAGGTCAGTGCGAGACCATGTTGTGTCTGCAAGGGCTGATGTTTGGGGCTGGCTTCACCCGTGTCATCCTGCCAGATACACTGTTTAGCAGGGTGTGCATGCCTAGCTTCCTGCTCCTGACCCCAGGCTGTGTGCTCTTATCTTGGGGGTGGGGGACAGCTTCCAAACACACACACCGCTGAAAGCCATGCCACTCCACGGACTTATAGTGAGTGACACCTGCCATTCTACAAACCCCCACCTATGTCTGGATTGTGTCACTAAACATGCAACTTCAATTGCTATCCTCTTTCCTCCCTCAGCAGCCACCTCCAACCCCAAGATTCTCCTCTCCTTGCGGGGGTGTCCCTTCAGAGATTTGTCACATGGGGAGCAGCAGGAGAACTCAGGGGCTGGAGCGGGTGTGGTGGAGGGCTGCATGAGGAGGTGGTGGAGTAGTGCCATCAGATGCTAGGGGTGGCTCCATGCTCCGACACAGGTTTCCTCGAGAGCAGCTGTGCCCACCAAGGGGTGAGTGTGCACAGAGCCAAAGGTTCAGGTTCTTTGCATAAACCCAAATCTGACCCCGGGCTTGAGCCACTAACAGGAGAGAGCCCCCAAAGCCTGGTCCAATGGGGTCACGAGGAAGGCTGGGAAGCAGCCAGGACACTACCCAGAGTCAAAATGTGCGGCCAACCCAGGATGTGAAGGATAAAGGAGCCAAGGGTCAGAGAACTCGAGGGTGTGGCGGGGTGGGCAGGTAGCAGGGCCAGAGCAAGCCAGGAGCTAGGAGGGATCCTCAGGGAGTCAGGAAGCTGTCCATTTGCTGCTCCTTGGCAGGGCTTTGGTTGCCCAGCCCCGTGCAGGGTAGGTGGGCTGGTGAGGTGGCCCTGCTTCTCACTTTACCCCATCTAACAGCAGAGAAAATGGCCAGGTCACTCTTCTGACTAAGAGTTGACAGAAGAAAACCATCTCCTGAGGAGGATCACACCCATCTAGTGCCTTCTGCATTAGGAGAGTGGAGACGCAGCCTCCACCTACAGAGGAGCTGCACAAGGCACGTGAGGACCCTGCGCTTCGCTGGTAATCCCTCCTGCAATGCTCCTGCTTGATGGTAGAGTTTTCACATTGAGGCCCACAGCCTCATAGCATTGCTTCACATTCTGGAACCCCACGACTGACTCGGTGATGAGACCTGACCTGAACAACGGCCGTGTCTGCAGTTCTCACTGATCCAGTGCATTGGGTGCCTCATGTATCTCTCAGCAGAAGTGTTCGTTCACCTGCTGGTGTGCATGGTGGCCCAACTGCTAGGAGACTGCCCAGAAATGCATGGGAAAGGGACCACATCATCTTTCCCAGATCTGGAAATTCTGTATCCAGAGACTCATGTCTACAAGGTTTTCAGAAAAAGCCATAGAAGTGGTACTGAGCAGACTAAAGAAGGTTGCCCACCTAACCCATACATTCCTCAGTTTGGTGCATCTGGGCCTGAACATATGGCAACTCTGGCCATGGGGCCCACAGGGTGGAGTCATTGCCCCCTTGCCCAGAGAAACCAACCTGAGAACCATCCAGCTCCACCTCTCAGCAGCAAGCGGGCTGGGGCACAGCCAGACACAACCCTGGGCCCTGGGCCAGCCGGGGGCATGGGCCTTGTCCTCAGTGGGCAGGAATCTGGCTATCCTCTCTCACCCTGCCTCTGCCCCTGGGAGGCCACAGGATGAATTTGAAGGACACCAGGTGAGGCCTAGAGGACAGAGGAAGTGATCTCAGTCACCCTGGCAGGGCCCACAGAGACCCTGCCCAGCAGCTCTGAGTGCTCTACAGAGGGCGGTTGGCTCTGCCAGGAGAGGATGAGCCTGCCAAGCACCCCAGCCTGTCTCTGTGCCCACATGCCCCGCTTCTCCATGCCTACACAGCTTTCCCAAGCAGGAGGGAGAGCTGGCAGCCCTCAGAGCCTGCTGGGCAAAGCAGCTGCATTTTCAAAATAAATATTGTTTAAAATACCCCCTTTCCACCCTAAATGCAGAACACAGCAGAAGAGAGCATAGGAAAGTCCTTGGGCCAAGAGCCACCTGCTGGCGCCTCCTCAGGATCGCTCTGGGCTCCCCGGCAGGTCCCATGGGCTCACAGCTGCTGGGGGATTCCCTGCTCCTTGTATCCTATGAGGAAGAAGAAGAAAATTATCAGATACTTGCACCCTTTACAACTTTTCAAGGAGGTGCTCCCAGACGAATATGCTCTTGAGGGCTTATTCATACTCCAGCATGTATGACTGCTGAACCAGGGAACGGCCTTTCTTAGGGGCTTTGACTTCTTAATCAGAAGCAAAGTTAATGAATCAAGAATTGATTACTTTGGGGTTCACTGAGAATGTATGAAGGGATACTTAAGGGGGAGCATTGAATGCTATCAACACACTCCTGAGTCCATGCCAGAAAGTGTCTCCTGCACTGGTCTGGTGAGATGTCAGGATGCAGAGCTTGGGGAGAAAGTACAGGCAGGGTCTCCAACTGCTGTGTATGAGCATAGGTGGGGAGGGGGAGAAAGAGAGGAGGAAGCACCTAGAAGGAGACCACCAGATGGAAGGCTGAGACAAAGAAAGGGGCAGGAGTACTCTGAGCCCTGAAAACATTGTTGATTATCATGAGCTTTCCAAACAGTTTTTGAAAATTGTGATTATTATTTTGTGGTACCAGAGATCAAATCCAGGACCTCAAGTGTGCTAAAGAACTCTTCTATCACTGTGTGACATCCTCAGACCCTTTAGGAAGGTTTTAATACAGTTGGTAGGAAGGAATTGTTGCTAATTGATTTGGGTGAAATCATAGTCGAGGTTTCAGGAGCAGACTCTTCAGACCCCTGCTGCCAAAGCCCAGAAATCTCAGCCTGAGAAGGTGCTTTCTGGACTGAACTGGCTCTTCACCTCCAAGTGGTCCATCACTCAGCAGGCACAGGTGCTGATAAACCAGCTCAAGGGTGGGGAGGGAAGGGAGAGTCAGCAAAACAAGAGTGGCTGAGGTCAGGGAGCCACATGGACACAGAGTGACTTGTTTTGCATTGTTCTCTCCTTTCCTCTATGTTTAAACATTTTCCCAAACTAAAAGCTAGAAATACAAGCCCATTGTCCGACAGAGGTCAGGGTGTGTGTGTAGGGGTAAGACTGCACCTGGATGGGAGTGAGGGGCCGGGCAGCCTCAGCGCAAGACTGTCACCGGACAGTCACCAGACTCACCTTGGGAAACTGCAGCAGCACAGATGCCGGGCAGCAGGGGAGGAGCAAAGGGAAAGAGAAAACATAATATGAAAATGGAAGTCACAGGACTGCCTGTGATCTGAAATGAGGGTGGGCCTGTGGCAGGTCCCAGCCACCCTGGTGGCTTCTGGGACACCAGGACCTAAGGTACCAGGAGCCCTGTCCTCACAGTAACTGGGTAGTCAGCACACGTGTGTATGGCATGGCCAGGGTGGGGGCACCCTGCCTTTGATATTGACCAGAAGCTCTGGCTGATTCTTCCCTGGACTCCCCCACCTCAGCCACACCCACCTCGCTGCATACCTCCTGCCCTCCTTTTCCCAGCCCCAGCCCATGCTGGCTTTGAGATGAATTCTACAAGGATCTTGGGAGGGACAGGACACACTCAGGAGGCAAAAGTGGTCTTCTGGGTCTTGGGCCTGTGCTACCCAGGCTGCTGAGCAAGCAGTTTCTGGACAACAGCTACATGTATAAGCCTAATGCCTTCCAGAAGATCCCAGCTCCAGGATGGCAATGTCTGCACAGACATCTTGAATCAATTAGATGTGCCTGCTTGAAGCCTGGTGCTGAAGAATTGTGAAAAATTGTCCCACAGCAAGGGTCCTGATGGGTTAGCAGTGTCTGCCAGGGGTGTGGAAGCAGGAAGTACCCACCTTAGACCTGCCAAATATTTATTCAGACTCAACTGAGTGGGGCTGTTGTTGGTCATTTGTCATTACCAATGTAACTAAAGTAGCATGCTTGTAAGTTTTTGGTCTTAATTTATGCTTCCCTCTTTTTTCCTCTGCTTCCTCTCTTGTAGTTTTTCTTGCTGCTGTATTTTTGGGTAGCATCCTGGATAGTGCCAGAAGAAAGATCACCTTGTACCACTACAAAGGAAAAGTTTCCTTTACTTTCATGGGAAGGGGCTGAGTGAGCCAGCAAGAACAGCCCCTTACCCATAGTCTATTAGGACAGAGTATGTTGCAGTCATTCCCTTCAAGGGCTACCTTGGACACACTGCATCCCACTGGGACAAGCACTGAGAGTGAGAGCAATTTTGTGGACAAAGGCAAAGGCCCCCTGTTCAGATGGGCAATGATTCTGTTCAGAACATGAAAGTGGGTAACAGCAGGATGTAGCTGCCATTCTTGTGTGACTCCCCAAAAATCATTCTCAAAAGTTCAGCACAGAGATCACATGCCAAGAATCAGTATAAATACAAACCCAAAGAGCTGACTCCAGTCCCAAGAAGAGATCAGGGGGCTCGATAGGGAGCAGCTAGGCTAGGGAAGGAAAGTCCTGCAGTTCTTCATCC
The DNA here is from genome assembly GCA_004027165.1 of Ctenomys sociabilis. Lineage (NCBI taxonomy): Eukaryota > Metazoa > Chordata > Mammalia > Rodentia > Ctenomyidae > Ctenomys > Ctenomys sociabilis. The sequence continues at coordinate 10,081 of PVKA01010041.1, forward strand.
TGGGGACTTGTAGGCCCCAACACCCACCAAAGAGTGAGTTGCTAGCCAGGTCAGCAGCCTGGATGACAAAAAGTGAGAGGCTGACTCACTCCCTTTTTCTGGGGCTGAGAAGGGGCCTCTTCAAATTATCCTGAAGACTTGGACTCTTTCATTCCTTGGAATTAAGGGTAACCAAACACAAGAATTTGTGTTTGTCCCTGATTTATGATGACTCAACTTATATTTGGAGTTTACCATGGATTTAGTGAAGTATTAGGTGCATTTATGACATGGCAGTTTCTACTGGTGATGGTTCCTTGGGACAACCTCACAGTAAGCTGAGGTGCATTGGATATCAGCAAGCTCTGAAGGCCAACTCGGCATCTACACACCTCCAAAGAGACCTAAGCTACGACCCAGGCCTATTCCAATTTCCTGCAAAGCTTCCTAACACTTGTGCTTTGGACCCTGAATAGGCTTGGTCTAGGGTAGTGGTGTTGGGAAGCGGCAGCCTAGTGGAGTTCTCATCATGATTACTAGGTACATGTCCTTAAGGGGACTATGGGACCTTAGTGTGTTCTTCTCTCCCTTTGGCTCCTAGCCAAGAGGTAAGTGGCTTTTTGTTCTGCCATGGGTACTCCCCATGGTGTTCTGCCTTGCCACAGGCCCAAAGCAACAAGGCCAGCTGATAGCCTTGGACTGAACCCTCCAAAACTGTGAGCCAATTTTAGCCTGTGTTGCCATAAAGGAAAACTAATACATTAAAGCCCCCTTACCTGGCCAGTCTTTAAGTGTGATGAATAAACAAGCCAGTCAGAGGGTCTTAGAGGCTCCAAAGACAGGGCTTTCCAAAGGCAGATCACAGGGTGGGGGCTGAAGACCATCCCAAAGGCCCCTAGGAAGTACTGTAATTTCCTCTGGGAATTGTTGGCCTGCTTCGCTACCAGCAGTGTTCTATACCCCTCTTCAAAATGCAATGGCCCTTGAGCACAGACAAGTTAAGGTAAGAGGACTTGCAGACATGCCTTGGTCTCTGCCTGCTCTGCCAGGTGGGTATCCCAATTCCCTTCCTGAGAAGCGGCCCTGGAAAGCCCTTCCTAGAGGAGAGTTTTGTCACTGCTGTTCAGCTCATGCCTCCTTGCACACTGGCCAGGCCGTGTTCCTCCTCCCACTCCTACCAGACTCTGGCTGCACAACATCTGCCTGGGTTGCTTGAACTCTGGGCCTGTATCCTCCCTGACCTCTGCTCAGCAGGCATTGCTTCTGGGCGGCCATTCCAACCAGTCTACTGGCAATGCTGACTCTCACTCAGGCTCTGCTTCTGCATGTTCTTCATTAGTCTTTGACCCTGGCCCTAGCACATGTGTGCCCTTCACAGAATCCCAGTGCAGGCTGAGCTGGCGTGGATCATGCTAGATCATTCTGGGCCTCCCCTTCTGTCTCTGTTGCCCTTACCTGGCACATCCTTTCTTCAGCTGTGGCAATCCCTTCAGTGAATGGCCTGCTTGGTGTAAGGCCCAGTGAGGAATGTGGAGTAGGGTAGGATGAAGGGCAAAGGGCCTGAAATGTGTCCTGGCTGTCAGCCCTGCATCCCAGTGGGGTAGGAACATACATGGTGTATATACAGGGAGACCTGTCTGCACAGCTACTTAAGACAGCTGGTGTCTGATTCCTGACTGCTGGATATTTTAAAAACAACAATCAAGCCATTAGTAAACTTCTTTTTGCAACTCTATGCCTTCTACAGAACAGGTTTCCATCTGTATTAAGTTTGCATTACAAAACGATGAAGATTCACTCAAAACAAATGAGGACTAGTGAGGCTTTAGCACCAAAGAGGAGAGAACTTAGATTAACCAGAGGGGGAAATCACATGGCTGTAGCTATAAAAAAAAAAAAAAAAAAAAAAAAAAAAAAACAGCTCTAGGGTTTCCTGTGTACAAAGCTTTCACATGGCCTTGTCCTCCCTGGAAACTGCAGGATGGAGCCAGTACAGTGGTGCAGGAGCTGTGCTCCCGCATGATGCCTCCAGGGGAATCAGTCTTGGAGTTGGGGCTATTTCCTTGGCAAACACAGTGACTACATTCTCAGCTGGACAGGGACTTCCTTGCTCTCTCATGCCTGTGACTTAGGGTTCTGCAAGGACATTCAGTCTGCCACACACCCAGAATTCCCTGCAGCATCTGGGTCAGATATGGAGAGGAGGACACGGGTGAGCCTTGGGAGACACAAGTCCTTGGCCAACCACAAAGGCCTCTGCATCTAGCCTGGCCTACAGCTCCTGCACCAACCCTCACACCTGCCAGACCTTGCGCCCCACCACAGGGACAGCACTGGCAGCTACTCACTGGCGAGGATGACCATGTCCATGCCCCAGAAGATGCTCATGATCCAGCCCACCATGACGATGGCTGTGAGGATCTGGATGAGGGCCGCTGCGATGTTCAGCCAGAAGACGCAGCACACGTGCCTGTCCGGGAGGTCTGTGCGGGCTCCACACAGCACAGTGAAGGCCGAGACGAAGGTCCCTGGGAAAGACCAGGGCGTTAGCCTCAAAAACACAGGTGATGATGGGGTGTACTCACCTCCTGCTAGCCCAGGGCCAGCTGCCCATCCCCCAAAAGTTTGAAGAGCAGAAATTCCCACGCGCTGGCCTCCTAGCAGCATTCCTGGCCTGGAGGTTGATCTGGGCCTTGTCATCTCCACCCTGGAGAGGGCCAGGGGCCACAGGGAGGAGGCAAAGCCCTATATAGCTATGCGGCCTTTGAGGACACAGAAATCACAGGATAAGCAATCCTGGGGGAAAGAATGGCAGGGCGTCTTCCAGATCCCAAGCAATGTGGGGCTGGCCCATCTTCCCTCTCTTGTCCTCATTCCTGTGGGTAACAGTACTGTGCTCACTGAGTGGTCCCTGAGGCTGCCTTGGAAGGCAGTGGATTGTCCCTGTCTGTATCAGCTTCAAGTGGCTGATGGTACAAAGCACTCCAAATACAGTGGCTTAAGCCACACATCTTTATTCTTACAGCCCTATGAGTCAGAAGAGTCCATAACACAGCCAACAGGGATTCCTGCTGAAGGCTGTGGGTATGAACCCTTTCCTTGCATGTGCCTTCTTGAGGCACCTACAGTCTTTGTCCAAGTCTCTACCTCCATCCTCAGAGACAGGTGACCTCTCTGCACTGCTGGTCCACCTACCCACCCCCTACTTCCCTCCTACAGGCCCTAGGAATTGTGAAGCTCGCTGAATGTGCAGCTATGGGTTCCAGGGCAGTCCAGTCACCAGTGAAGCCTGTGCTCCAGCATGGAGCTGGACAGCCCTAAGGGGGCCTCACAAAATGCACAGAGGCTCCTGGACCATCCTTCCTGGGGATGAGGCTGAGGAGTCATGAGGAGGCCCCTGTAAAGGTTCCCCTGGGTTCTGGTGTAGTGGGGAAGCTCCTCCTCCTGCTCACTTGGCAGAGCAGTGTGGGATGAAAGCATGTGCAGCTTGTCAAGGCAGAGATGACAGTTACTGGAAGAGGGGGCCCTGCAGGGCAGCACTGGTGAGGGAGGAATCGATGGGGACAGAGTAAGACAGCGACTGAGCCCTTTGTGGAGGGCTGCAAATGCCTGCCTGAGCCTACAGGAAATGGGCCCAGCACAGAGTTCTGAGCAGGAAACTGATCCAGGGAAAATAGCTAACTTAAGAAAATTAATGAATTAAAATTAATCAGTTTAAGAAAAGTAATGTCAGTAGGACATTGGTGGACTTAGATTATCTGAGATGGGAAAGACAAATGGAGAGGAGCAGCAGCTGAGGAATGATAGGGACCTGGACTTGGGCTTCGGTGGTGGACACAGGAGGCTAAAGAGGACCAAGGGGCCATCAAGAAGCATGGTCACCACCCTTGGTCCTGCTGGCATGTCACACACATGGGATGGCTGGTGGGCATGAGCTGACACCATTACAGAAAAGAGCCCTGGGAAAGTACAGAAGCGGTAGGAGAGGAACGAGAGTATGTGGGTGATGATGTTCCATTTAGCACACACTTGCAGTGTGCTGGGCACAGGCTGCCCTCTCTATCTACACTGCCTTTCCTTCTTAAAACTACTGGAAGTGGTTATCATTCTCCCCATTGCACAGACAGGGACACCAAGACTCTGGGAGACTAAACAGTCATTGCCCACATTATCGCAGAACTCAGACTGAAACTCCATCTGTTAAGACTGAATTCTTTTCAGATTAGGGTGCTCTGTCCTTATATTACCAAATAAGGGAAGAACTTCATCCTTAATGGTTTCAAATATCCTTGAACTATTCCACTTTGTCCTGTCCCAGCTAGGGTCACTCCTGAAGGGTCCCAAGACAGATGATACTGTTATGGGTGGCACTGGCTGGGCTCCAGTAACCTGTCTTTCTGTAGCTATGTCTTGCCTAGAAACAGGAACAGTGTTCTTCCATGTGGTAGAACCCTAGCAGAGGGGCTCTTTTGGGTTGAGAACAGCTATGTCATAGCATGGCCTGCAGCTCTGCTCTTGTGTATGGTACGTGCATGAAAAATCTGAGTATGCAGAAGCCATCCAGGAGCTCAGAGGCTCTACACTTGAGAAAGGCATCCGTCTACATCCTGTCAAAGATGGACTCTCAGGGCCGGCCAGAGAGCTCAGCAGACTAAAGCGTCTGCTTAGGCAGAGCGCAGTGCCTGGAGTTTGATCTCCAGCATGTCGTGCCGGCCCTGTCCCAGGGCGCCTTTAGATGCTGTTTGAGACTGGGCGTGGTGGTGCATGCCTGTAATCCCGGCGCTTTGGGAGGCTGAAAACAGGAGGATCACTACGAGTCCAGATCTACATAGTGAGACCCTGCACACCCTGTAGACCCTGTATCAAATACATTAAAAAAAGAAAGAAAGAAAAAAAGATGGACTCTCACCCAACGCCAGCCTGCTCAGAGCCAGCAGGGCTGCTCTGTGGATGGCAGGGCCCATGCAGTGAATGATGTTAGCAAGGCTCCAAGTCACATGGGGGAAAAGATGAGCTGGTGGCATTCATTTCAAAAGGTTTAGCATGGGTACCATGGAGGACCTTTGGCCATTAGCCTCCATTTGAATCATGTTGACAGAGTCCTGACAACTCTAACACAGATACAAAGTGTAAACCCAACACACTGTGTGGACATCTATCTGTAATTGTGTTAGTTTAGATTTCACTGATTTAGATTAGGAGATAGTGACCACAGCCCCTTTTACCCTGAAAAGTCATAAGCACCATGGAAGGTAACGGTTGTCTGCGTGGACTGATAAGATAAAAACATGGCTTATTCTCTTCAGCGGTAAGTCAGCACATTTTCATACAAGACGTGCTAATTATTTAAAATGAGTCTTACCTGTTAAATAATGATCTCCACCCAACCATGTGTGTCAGTTCTAATGTGTTCCAGGAATGTCACCCAGATGTCAGTGCTAGGTCCTGGAAACAGGGAAGGGAGCAGGTGAGGGGCTCATGGCCCAGCTGCCTGAACATTCCTGTCTGGTAGACACTGGGCTTACAGAGGCACAGTGGCAAACCCTTGGCCACAGCAGGAAGGACTCCATGGGAGAGCAGGCATGGTCCCAGGTGTTGACGAGAGAGCAGGGAACTGGGCATGGAGCACATACAAGGGCAGGGTGGACAGCAAGGCTGGCTCCATGGGGATGTCAGGAAAAACTTCATAGATTAAAAGAATGAGACTGGGTAGGCAGGGATCAGACCAGGGAGGGGCTGTAGGGACCCCTCATGAGCTCCAAGAAGGAATCAGTCAGGGGTTCAAGGTTGATTTGAATTTCAGAGTAGACCCTGTGACCCCAAGCAGGAGGGTCAGAGAGGAAAGACTGAGGTCAGGAGAGAGGCGGGAGACCAGGTGGGGCTGCTGTTGTGGAGTGGGCCTGGCGGTAGGAGGGCCCCAGGCGGGTGGCCCACTGGATGCCAGGGTGAGGGAGGAGCACCGAGTGGGGCTGGATTTCTGTTTTCCCACAGTGAGGTAGGAACCCCAGGAGGGCAGCATCCAGAGGGGTTCCTGGGGTATGGGAAGGTTGGTTTCTGGCCTTGGAAGTCACCAGGAAGTAAATGAGGTCACCCTGGGAGGGGGTACAGTTTATAAAGAAAGATTCTGGGGGACATTAAGGTGTTAGAGGTTAGTGCAGAAAGAGGAAACCAAAGGGCAAAGAGGATGACTGCTCACAAAGGCTAGGAGGGTCCCTGAGGAGAGAGCAGGAGCTATGGGAGCAGGACGTGGGGTGGGCCACCCTCAGCAGCAGTGGGCGCAGTGTCACCACAATCAGAGGCCTAGGCAGGGGGCTGGAAGAGAGGCAAGGCTTGGAGCAGGACAGCAGGCCTGAGGCAGGAGGGAGTGGGGCTCCCTCTGAGGGAGAGAGGGGGAGGGGGAGGCTTGCTTCGAAGAGTAAGCTTCCAGGGAGGGGAGTGAGTGCAGATGTGACAGACAGGGGACAAGAAGATGTTGAGGTTCTTCAGGAAATGAGAAGGCAGTGGGAAAGGAGCTTCAAAGAAGAGCTCTCCAGCTCAGTCTATCCACAGAATTCTAGCAAAGCATTCTGAAACTGCAGATTCTAGAGCCACCTCCAGGCCCCTGCAGGCACAAGGATAGGAGCAGGGCGTCCTTGTTTTGAAAAATAAAACAGGGGCTGTGATGTATCCTAGTGGCAGAGCACCTGGTTAGCATGTGCAAGGCCCAGACACCAAAGCATACACACAAACATACATGCATGTAATACATGTGGAAACAGACCAACAAATAAATGCTCCCCCATTGATACTATTAGATAGCCAGATCCAGGGGTCCTCACACCAAGGCATGGAGAAAATAACTAAGCAGATGTAGACTCAGGAAGCCACACACCAAGTGGAAAACTAGCCACCCACAGCTCTGCCTTACTGTCCACCAGTTCCCCAAGACTCAGTACTGAACCTACCTCCTACTCAGCAGACTGCACCCCAGGGCATTACCATGGGGCAGCACCAAAGGACAGGAGAAGGGTGGTAATAAACTGCTTTGCTTGTGTACCACAACCCCAAGGAAGAGAAGGGGAGTAGCCCGAGGACCGGTTTCCCGTGAGTGTCATAGCACAGACAACCCTGCCCCTCTGAGGCTTCCCCAAGGAGTGTGGGGCTCGGCCCAGAGCCCAGCTAACAGCAGCAGGTAGGTCCTTCCCCTTTCCTCCCAAGTCCCCAGAGAATTCTCTGGGTTTGAATTCTGGGCAAAGCCTCTACAGCACGGTTCCCACCCAGCTACCCTGTGTCTCAGGCACAGAAAGGAGCACGCTGAAGTGGGCAGGTGCACACAGCCTCCAGCACAGTGCTCCCTGGACCAGGCTGGGGCTGGAAACACCCTTCAAGTTCTCCTGGGGTTTGGCCTCTTGCCTGGCACTGTGGAAATGGGAAAGGCACTGGATTCAGAGGGATCTTAAGGCCTCGGGGCCCAGCAAGAAGGGATGAGCTATCTTTTAAAGCAACTGCTCTGATCAATATGCCTAGGGACCTAGACCAGCTATCCAGTATGATCCCAGATGTCACCAGCAGCTGGCTCTGTGGTCATTAAGTTGGGACGCTCATCAGGGGCTGTGAGCTACACCTGAATTCCTCTTCTCACTCCTCCAGGGACAGCAGGTTGAACAGACTTCTTTGTGGCACTACCTTGAACACATGTTTTGGAACCAGAAGGGAAGTCCCTTGGGGACAAGCCACACCCCAAGAGCCAAGTCCTCCTAGCAAAGGCTTCATAGTTCGGCCACGGTGAGATAAGGTCAAGATCAGCCTTGCAAAGCTCTAATTCTCTTATGCCCTGCTTAGGACCATAAGAAGCAATGGGGATTCTAAAACTACACCTCCTTCGCTTCCCACACCACAAGATTCTAATTCAGCAGGTCCTGTCCTCTTCTCATCATTGTGCGCTTATTTTACCCAGAAAGGGGGAAAAAAGGGAACAATAAGCTTGAAGGTGTTACTGGAGAGCTTAGGCTCACAGGGTGAGTAACTGGATCTCTGTGACTATGGCTTAAATCAGCCCAGGTAGTCTGCAGAAAATAGGGCCAGGGCTGGGGCTCAGTGTGCCACTGCAGGAGAATGCCACCTCTGTCTTTTCAAGTGGTGAGGAAGGAGGCTTTGGACACTGTGGTTCTCTGTGCTATGGAAAGACACTGCCATCATGCTAGCTCTGTTACCCTGAAGGAGAGTCCAGAAGGCTCTGCTGTGGCAGGCAGGAGAGTGGTAATCAAAAGACCTGCCGCAGGATCAGGCTGTACTCAGTGGTGCAACACGAGCTGAGCATATGCAAAGTGTGAGTCCCCAGCATGCATGTATGCACATATATGTGTGTGTGTGTGTGTGTGTGTGTGTGTGTGCACGTGCATGCATGTTTGCACACACACACACACACACACACACACACACACACACACACCTAAATGCACATGCACATAAGGCACATCAGTCCAGGCAGAAGCCAAGTCCTTTCCTGGAACCACACTGAGACACTCATCCTAAAAGCATTTTGTAGACCAACGCAGGCCTGCAGAAAGACCAGGGAATAGAAAACCAGTAAAGCATAGCACTAAGAACAACACAGCACTTCTGGTATTTCCACCCTGACCACCCTTGGACCCTTTCAGGATGAACCTGCTTTCTTCCCTCTGTCCTGGCCCAGCAGTAGGAAGGGTCTGTGGATGGTTTCCAACACTAGGAAAAGCACAGACACCCAGAGCAGATGTGGCACCATGGCCTCTCGGCAGTTCAGTGAGTCACCCACAGCTCTGTCCTGAGAGTAGCTCCTAGTTGTGCTTCCTCCTGAGGATGGAGAGAACAAGACCAGCTTGTTCCTCTGTCCCATTCAGGACCACAATCTGGGTGATGGCAGCAATGGAGTCTGGGTGGGTGGGAACCAGTCATTATTAATGGCACTGGGCTTGTGTCATGCTCCTGTGCTTGTTGGTACATCCCTACCCTCAGCTTCCTCTTCCCAGACCTCCCAGCCACAGAGGAGCTGCAGAACGGGACTGGACATCCAGGTCTCCCTAGCATGTCCAGCTGGACCAAAAGAGTAAGCATGGAGAATCTCTCAGATCCCTGGCCTGGCTCACCAGCTGGAGCTGAAAATGGGCTGCATAATCAGCAAGGCAGCTGATCCTAGGGCAGTGCAGAGTCCCCAGCAACTCTGCTTTGTCCTTCCTACCATTCAGCAGGCTAGATGTGGACAGCCACAGAAGCACTGGGAGAGCATCCCCAAATCCCCAGAGGCCACACACACACTGAGCCTGTGGGACCCATCTCCAGTGGAGCCTCTGTGGGCCTCCCACAGGAGTGCTGAGGGGTGGGAAACATCTGGGCCTGGAAACTGCCTTCCCAGGTAGCACACAGCTCCTTGCTGTGGGCATGCACTTGTGTCCCTCTCCATAAGTTCACTGTTAAGCCTTGATCCCCAGAGTAGTAGCATTAAGGGGTAGAGCCTTTGGGAAGTAATGAGGTTTGCTGTGGTCAAGGAGTGGAGCCCAGGCTAAATGTGGTGCTCTTACTGGGGATGAGGGCCCCAGCCTCTCCTGGCCCTAAACACAAAAGGAAACCAGGAAGAGGCCCCAACACTGGAGCCTGACCTCACTGGCACAGTCATGTCAGGCTTCTGGCCTCCAGGACTGTGAGGAACACAAGTCTGTTGTTTACCGGCCACCTTGCCAGAGCAGCCCACACAAAGACATGCCTCTCTTCCTAAAAGCCATATTCTGTTCATTACGTTCCTTCCTTTTGCCATGTGTCAGCTACAGTCTAGGAAGCACCTGCTGGGTGCCTAGAACTGGGCCCAATCCACGCAGCCCCACAGAAGGGCAGCAGGCGGCCACCAGGAATCTCAGTGGATGAGAGAGACACAATCCACAGAAGGTGGGAGGATCTGTGGAGCAGGTCCTACATTTGGGGGGCAGGACAGGGGGTGAAGGGTGACCTCACAGGCCCGAATGGGCCCTGCACCAAAAGTCTGAGCCTCACAGATAAGCTACATCCTGGACAAGAGATGTGATTTCTTTAGCCTTCAGCTTCCCAGGGGAGAAATTAATAGCTGTATACCTCCAGGGAATGCTAGGAACACAGCAGGTGGGCAATTAATGCCACTGCAAGGTGGGGAGACCCTGCCTGGACTAGGAAGGTGACCAGTGGGGACAAGTCTTCCCCCAGAGGCAGGGCTGGAGCAGAATTGTGCTAGAAGAGATTATTACCTATAAATATGGAAGAGAAACTGAAGCTTTCACTAAAGATTGCTTTTTTTTTTTTTAGTGGAGTGGCCAAAGCCACCATTCTTCACTCTATCTATTAAAAACATTATTATAACTAAGGTCACTGTTATGGCATCTTATCTAGATGTTCCCTGCAAACCTAATGCACTCATATGTTGGGCTTTTTGGAGGTGACTGGATCTACAGTGTGCGATGCTAAGATTAAGATCCTGGAAAAAAAAAAAAAAAAAAAAAGATCCTGGGATTGAGGGCCTGGGTGCTAGTGGTACTGATTAGTCCATAGATCAATTTCTCATACTTCTGGGCATGGGCAACAGGAAGCCCCACCCTGGGTGAGTGGCACCATCCAAAAGGCTCATAGTCTAGACAGGCTAAAAGGAAGTGGTGCTGCTTGCTGCCTCCTGTGGGCTCTGCCATGGGCGGTTTCTCCTCTGTGCTGCTCTTCTGCCATGCTGTCCTGCCTTGGGGCCAGGTACCTGTGGCCTGAGACCTCTACACACAGTGCGCTAGATACGCCTTTCCTCCTTTAGCTTGTGGGCTTCAGATATTTTTGTCCCAGCAACAAGTAAGTAACCAACATAGTCACCTTGGCTGCTTCCCCATAAGCCACAGTATTATGCACCCAACCAAAATAATAGTCATGGTAGCCACACAATGAGACAGAAGAGTGCTCTTTAAACTAAATTATAAAAGTAATGTGTAGAATGAGGAGGGGGACTACTTAAAACTAACTGTATCTGTGGATAAGGACTGGTGTCTATTAAACAAAATGATTTTTTTTTTTCAGAAATGGGGATTGAACTCAGGCCCTTACACTTGCCAGGGAAGTGTTTATTCTACTGAGCCATCTTCCTGACCCCTGAAATATTTTTTTAAAATGACAAAATTATAAGTGGCAAAGGAAACAGAAGCTGCCAATTGGCTGAAGTAATTAACGTCAACCACGGAGAAGTGGGGCTAGCTCCCTCTAAAGCTCCTAGCCTGTGTGAAGGAGGCATAGGCTCCTGAGTGAAAACTGGAGCTTTATTAAGAAGTGGAAATAGGGTAAAATGGTGCTGAGTAATGATCAGAGCATCCACTAACAGAAAAAAATGTGCTACAAAGCCAAGCAAAGAAGTGGTACACTGGCCTGTCCTCTCCAGAGTCAAGGTCTGGTGGTTTTAGAGCAGACCAGGTTCTCTAACACTCTTCTATCAGAGTTGGATCTGCTCATTCCCTTGGAAACTGCTCTCTGACTGAGCAAGGAACTCAGCGTGACAGAGGCCCTGGCTGGTTTCCTGGAGGAGGTCCCGATGGGCTGGTGATTCTCACCCCTGTGTCCTCAGCCTTCCTGGCTCAAGCCTAACTGTGCCACTGAAAGGGATCCCAGACAGCCTGCATCAGGTGCTCCACTGAGGCCATAGCCCAGGTGCGGTCCCAGCCGATGGCCAGGCTCGACTGCCTGATGCAGGAGGGAAGAGGCATCCAGACATTCGTACCCTGGATCATCATATCATGTCTTCCTGATGACCATGGCTCTTATTAGCTGGGGCCCTAGTCAGGGGCAGAGCTAAATATGCCTGTGACCTCCTGTCCACATGGCTGGCCCACAAGACTGACAAGCACAGTCCAATAGGGCTTTTTCCATACCAGTAGATCTGAGATGGGCCACTGGGCAGCAATTGAGAAGGAGGAGCTGCAGTGTTCTTGGACAATGTGGCAATGGTGGAGAGGGGAGGCTGCGCTCTGGGTGTCCCCACTACCACTCAGCATCTGGTTAGGCTGCTAAAGGGTCCGTTGCCCTTGGCCCCTACGCACAGAGATGCTCCATCCTTTGACCCAGAGCCCTGTCCAGACCAAGCCAAGATAACTGAAGAGAGACAGAGATTCTGTTGGGTAACGCCGCACTGGGGCAATCAGTTTTGTAAGAAATTATCAAGAGACAAGGCTGCCAAGCCAAGCACAATATGATCTATGGCCTGAACAGCTGGAACTGGCAGGCTGGGGAAGAGAGAGACATCTGTCCTGTAGCTGGGTGGCCCTGACTTCTGCATCCCTAAGCATGGCACCTCCCTCTTGCCTGCCTTCTCAGCCCCCCACTCCATCTAGGGACAAGTGACTGAGCCAGAGGCAGACATGAGGATTTTGTCAGACACCAGCTGCAGGAAAATAGAAAGAGCTGAGGCATGGCTCCCTGAGGGCCTATCCAGTGCTCAGGGACAGACTGATGAGCCACAGAGAAGGAAAATAAAGCAGGACCTTGTCAGAACATGACACAGGAACAACAGTCCTGCTTTGTCTGTCAGAAGATACCAGCTCTCTGGGGTCCCTTCAGGATGCACGCACTGATTTAAGGAAAGACTGGGAACTAAAGTCTGCTGTCGTGATGAAGTCCTTTCCTCAGCTGGTGTGGCCTTCACCTGGCAGAGGCAGGCCCAGCAGTCTAGAGGTCCCAAGAGGAACTGGGGACAGCACTGGTGGCAACTAAGCCCAGGGGCGACCGCAGAGGAGGAGACACGTGCTACCTATACAGATGTGGGAGGAGGAGTCGAGTGCTGGCTGGGTCAAGCTGCAGTTAGAAGCAGAGCAAAGGAAGATTTCAGTGTTGTCCCAGAGAAATCTCAGTGCAGATGAAGTCCCAATGGCAGAGCTGCAGGATATAGGCTGCGGGAGAGACCAGGGTCTCTCAGGCCAGAAGTAAGCCAGGCCAAGACTGGCACTGATGACAGTGTCCAGTCAGGGGCACCCCCCTCACAACTGCCAGGAGTCAGAGGCCCCCAGCTCCATCCTTCCCTCCCTGAGCTCAATTGGCTTCTCTCCAGGATGGTGCCACAACATTTTCCTTCCACATTTGTCAGTGGGACAGGGTGAGATGAGGACATCGCCCTTTCCTCAAAGCATCAGTACCCATCAGAGACTCCACAGCTATAGGCCTTGGAAAATGCACTGGATTGGGCTAAGAAAACACCCACCATTCATGTAGTCAAAGTAGAAGTGAGCCTGAAAAAATGTGAGATTGAGCAAAAGGCTCTTGTGCAGAAGTATGAGCCCCAGCAGTACCAAAAAAAAAAAAAAAAACAGCACTGCACCCATTGCTTGCCAATTGAGCTCAGGGAGGGAAGGATGGAGCTGGGGGCCTCTGACTCCAGACGTAGAACACAGCTTGACTCTGCTATGTGGCAGGTGCTAGGGACATAGTGGCATCAGCAACAGCCCATGTGGCTCTGTCTGTAGGGAACTTGCCATCTCTTGGAGGAGACTGACATTAACCAAATCACCTCACCTAAAGGTGTAAAGGTGCCATGAGAAGCTCCACTTAGTAGAGGGCCCGTGAGGACAACCCCACGAGCCAGGCTTAGCCCAGAGAGGTTCAGAGAGGGATGAGGCTGGCAGGGCCAGGCAGGAAGGCAACTTAGTTTCCTAAGCTTCTCTTCCAAAATACAAATGCATTTTTAGTGGAGTCCCAAAGGCTTCAGTGACTTTGTTTTATTACATTGCCTGAGAGAAATGAAGAGAAAGCCTTGGCACCTGAGCAAGACTCAGAGATGCTGGCGGGGAGGCCTCCCAAGGGTTGGCGGCATCCAGAGACACTGCTGCAGGAGGGACTATGGCATTAAACTTGGCCCTTCCCCGGAAAACAAAATAGGGTGGAATACATTCAACCTTCTGTCTGGGCCAGACCCGTCCCATGGAGACTGGCGAAGAGGTCAGGTTGGCCTGGGCAGTCAGCACCCGGAAGTGAGCCTGGGGCCAGAGAACAACCCTGCCCTGGACCCAGGGGCTTAGTGCAGCACAAGAGAGCAAACGGACATGCTGAGGAAGGCAGCAAATTGCAGTGTCTCCCTGACCTTGCGTGTGCTTGCCCAGCATTTGCAGGGGAGAAACCCCAAGCATAAGGGACAGGCTGGGCTGGCACAGGCAGGGCCATCCTCTCACTGTCACAAAACACCCACGCTGCATCTGGGAGAAGAGGCAGAGAGGGGCAGATGACAGGAAAGGGACAGGCAAGAGTGAGGGTCCTCGCTGCAGGATATCTACCCTCCCATCTCTTTAGCACACCCTGTGTCTAGCACGGGGCAGAGTGTCCTCTACACTGGTGTCCCATCCCCACAGGACACATGACCACATCCAACAGCCGGCACGCCTGCAGTCGCTGACCCCTTTCACTATCCCTAACATCCTTCATGACAAAGGATCCCCACGCTGGAGGGGCACTTGGTTTTCCACCTAGCAGCTCACTCTGGTTTCTGGCATGAGCGTGCAAGTGCATGTGTCTGCATGTGTGCGTGTGGAAATGGACACTGATGTGGATAGCTGGTCAGTTTAGGGAGGGCAGCTTTGCCCTCAAGATGCCCCAAGCCTTCTGTGGCCTGAAGCCGCACTAGATTTCTGGCCCCAGTTTGCTTATTGCTTTCCTATTTTGGTAGAGTCACCACACCTGGCCACAGTGAGGGCAGCTCCTGGGTAGATAGTGGTCCCTATAAGGGACACTCCTTCCCCTGCATGGGTGGGGATGCATTAGGAGTAGTGCAGCTGTGAGACAGGAATGCCCAGTCTACAGCCAATCTGCTTAAGTGTAAGCCCAGCTTTACCACTTATGTAAGTGATCTTGGACAAGTCACTCACCTTCACTGTGCCCTGCTTTGCACCCCTGCAACTGTGTGCAACAATACCTCCCCCTGCTAAGAACATTAATGGTATCCAGTGCTCAGAACAGCAGGTAGCACCAGATAGCAGAAAGAAGTGTGGGTGGAGTTATTCCTACTCTAGAAGTAGGATTGTATTTTATTCTCCCTGCACTCTGAGCACCAGTGCGACGTCTGGCATGCTGCTGGCCTGCTGGGAGAGTCAATTCAGTAGACAGATCTGGAGAGAGGCCCCATCCAGGTTCAACAAGCTGAATGCCCATGGGTCAGACACGCCACACTTGCCAGTGTCTGGAGCCCTGTCTTCTGGCGTCAACAGGGGTTGCCATGGAGAGTGGGTACAGGGTTTCCATTCAGGACGATGGAAATTTGAGATGGATGGCAGTGATGGTTGCACAGCAATATGAATGGACTTAGTGCCACTAGGCCACGCCCCACATCCATCTTGCCACATTTTTTTTAAATGCTCTGTTCTAGAGGGCCAGGGATATAGCCAGTGGCCCAAGCACCTGCCTGCCAGGCACAAGGTCCTGAGTTTGATTCCCAGTAATCCGCCACCACATACATACCAAAAAATGCTCTGTTCTCCCTGGGTCTGGATTATCTGTCCCCAGAGGCCCATATGTTAAGGCCACATCCTGGGCTGAGCAGTGCTGGGAGGCTGGGAACCTTCCCGGGTCAGGGCTGGCAGGATGTCCCATGTCACTGGGGCTGCCCTTGAGAGTAGCACAGACCTCAGTCTTCTTTATCTTTCTCTTTCCACTCCCTGATCAAGATGAGGCATAGCCCTACCTGTGTTCCCCTTGTGATGGCCCCAAGGAGCAGCAGGACCAACTCTGGACTGAAACTTCTCAAGTTGAAAGCCAGAGCAAATCTTTCCTCTGGATATGCTGGTGATCAGGCACGTGTGACAGTACAGGAAGCTGGCTGACGCAGGCCTTTGGGGCATCCACCACTCACCAATGCTAAGAAACTTCAGCAAGAGGCAGGTGTCTCCCTGAGACACGCACCCTGTACACAACAGCTGCACACAGTGCAATCTTTCAGGGCAGACCCTCATTCCAGCACCACCTCTGGCCCATGGGAAGAATCACTCCTTCTACCCTGCTGTGAATGTCAAGCTACTAAAGAGACCCAGGCCATCAGAAGGCTGAGTGTGAATACCAAATCAGGGCTGCAGGCCTTCCAGGAACACTTTCAGAATGGAACCCAGACCGCCTGGCCACCCCAGCCCAGCACAGCCCCATCTCTCTGGCCAGCTCCCACTCTCTGTCCTTAACCACCCAAGGAATAGCCCTAGGAGATGCATGCGTATTACTCCCTTTGATGAAGAGCCCCTGAGAAGCAGGGTAAGCACAGTGCATCCATCAACATGTGGCCACTGGGGTCAGCCTGGGCCATGGCTGCAGGATGGTTTCTAAGGAAAACCCATTAGAGGAAGAACACTTGACTGGGGCTTTACAGTCCAGAGCAGCACATTCTCTTTTCAGACGTCTAAACAAGCAGAAAATGATGGAGGTGGCGGCCCCTGATATGGGAAGGCAGGATTTGGCCCTGGCCAGATGCCAAAGCAGCGTCTGAGGAGAGATTCAGCAGCAGACATTTCCTATTAGGGCAAGAAGCCTGCAGACGGGGAAGGCTAGCTATATATTTGGGGTGCAGTTCACTTTAACATTTTGGTAGTTCAAAGGGGCCACAGCAGGCTTCACCATGCCTTGGTTGACTGGGAAATGGAATAGAGTTCAAGAGAAGACTGGCAAATGCACTTTGGGAGCATTGGTCCTCTGACAGACACCAGACACACTCCATGTCTCCCTCAGAGAGGTCTGTGCAGGCAGATACTGGCATTGGCCTCCTGCACGCCTGTTGTCATGCATCCATCCCAGCTCAGCTCCCCACAGCCCAGAGACCAGCTGGGCCAAGGTGTTAGCCCAGGTTCTGTCCTCACCACCCCAGGCATGCCCTCTCCTCATAGGCCTTCAGCATTCTGTTGTTGACAGTTGCCTGCCTGTTGGGGCCCTGCCCAGGTCCAGCTATCTCTGGGACGCCTCCTCTCTAGGCAGGAGTGGTTCTCAGCAACCCCGGTTCTTAACCTCTGTCTGTGTGGTAAGGCAGCAGGTCAATGCCCACCCTCACTGGAGCTCAGCTGAGTCTGGCCCATTCCACACAGACCTTATTGGTCCTTACAAATCTCTGAGGGAGCACCTTACAGAAGAGGAGGTAGTGTGGAGGTCCAGGGCCTCAATAAGCCCCATACTCTGCCCCTTTTGGGCCTTGGGAAGGTCATCCCAGCCCTTTGTGGCTTAGATTCTCCTCCTGGGAGTCACACAGACTTGTCATGGTGCCCACTTCAGAGGCCTGGGAGGAGGAGCACACAGAGCTGCAGATAGACAGGCAACCCTCACTCCCAAGACTAGGCCTAAGGTAACACAGACACTGGACATCCTCTTGACACTGCTGGTGACAGATGGCAGGGGTATGGTCTGTACCTGTGAGTCATTCCCCTGGGAAATTCTTCAACCCAGCCCCAAGGTTCTTATCAGGAACACTTTCTAGTACTCTGTCCAACTTCTTGATCTTCAGGCAAGGTCTTGTCCCCATGGCCACTTTCTTCTGACTTGCAAAGCCCTATCCATGCTGAGAAGTGACATTAGTAACACCCCCATCCTAAGGCTCCCTTAGAGAGCATGTTTCTGTGATGTCATCATGTCCTTGCCAGGTTTATCTACCTGTTGTCTCTCTTCTTCTAGAAACAGTGCCTTGGCATCCTTTTGTGCCTTCTCCTATCCCACACTCAAGTCAGGTGGTTTGGGTGAGACTGAACTTGGCCCCAGTTCTTGAGGCGGTCACATGATTTTGTCCAATCCAAGCACCTCACTTCCCTGGCTACAGTGATTGGCTCAGAGGTGGCATATGACTCGAGCCTGATCAATTTCAGGAGGTTTGGACAACTTTGGACAAATTTTGGAACCCCCAAAATTTGTAGGAAATGATGCTATTTTGGATAACTAAAATGAACTGCAGTACACTCTATTGAGTGAAATAATCCAGACACAGGAAGACAAATACTGCATGATACATGACCTGACTTCTACAAACAATCTAGAAATTGAAGAGACAGAAGCAGAGAGGAGAATGGTGGCTGTCAGGGGCAGGGAGTGGGGGCAATGGGAACATGTTGGTAAAGGACACATGGCTTCTTCAGGGGAGAATGGTTAGTAAGGCTGGGATGTAGCCTGTGGATTTGCTAAAAGTAAGTCTCTGACAAACATGAAAAGGTAACTGCAAAGAGGTGAATGGGTCACCTCATTTCACTGGAGCATTCCACACATTGACTTCGCTTGCTTGAAGTGCCCGTTTACCCAGTGTATTGCATATACATTACAAATTGAGCATGGTAGGCAAGAATCTAGCCCATTAAAGAGAGGTGTAAACCTTAACAATATACATTTGCTTTAAAAATGAGAAATAAACGAAGAGCCCTCTTTTCACTGAAATTGCTAGTTTAAAGACACTGTCACCACAGGGTACCTAGAAGCTACTGTATAGAAAGGGTCCACCTGAAAATTCTGACAATATAAAGGCATGAATACAGAGCCAAGAGCTGGACAGAGAAACTGAGTTCTGAAGGCATCTTATAGCAGCTATGACAAGGCCTGAAATCCACATTTCTCTGGACCTTATTTTTTTATGAACCAATAAATTGTCTCTTCTGTTTCAACCAGCTTGAGTTGATTTCCTGACACTTTTAACTGAGAGTCGTGACTAACCCACCACCATCTGCTACAGAAGCTTTGTGTGTATTAGCTCATGCATGGTGACAAGTCTCCAAAAGCACTCTCGTGAATACCAGGTTCATCAAACCTGCAGCACAAGGAGCTGATCTGAGCCTGCCAAGGCCAGAAAGGGCACAGCCAGGAATCAAGGACTGTGAACCTCTTGGGAGAACCTATTGGAAGCAAGAGTGAATTTATGCCGAGGTGCAGATCACCAGGATCAGAACTGACCAGGTAGCACCATGGTGGGGCTGCACCTGCTCTCCAAAACCCCTTCTGTAACCTGGAACAGGTGCAGGACTCCAGCAGTGGCTTCATCCCTTCTGCTCCCCAAACTGTGATGGGGAGGAAGGGGGCTCCAGGGCATGTGGCCTCCCACACTCTCAGCAGTTGGCGTCCAGAGGCCTCAGCTCCAGCCTGGGCTCTGCCAGCTTGTGACTTTAGGATCCTTTTTGCCCTGAGCCTTGGTGCACATAGCTATAAAAAGTGAGGCTTGACCTGTGTATTCCCCAGCTTCCTTAGCTCTAACGTTTTGTGACATTGGTCCTATGAAACAGAAAAAAGCCATTGTGGACAAACTAGCACTGTGGGCTCTGTAATTCTCCTGCTTGAGGCCCCTGCAGAACTTCTCAGGACATTTAGGCATTTTCCCAGAGGCACTTCCTTTGGGACCAAAAAGCCAGAATGCCTGACACCCAGGAATTCTTCCCAGTGGCACTAAAAAAATGCATCTTAAGTTTCACTATCTTTAACTCAGTGCATGCATTTATTTTCCTTCTGCACATAGGTGACAATCTCAGTAGTACTAGCAAACCTGATCTTCATCACCAGTAAAAAAAAATTATAGATCTTTGTGTACCACACTGCAGTTGCAAAGTAGATTTCTAAAACTACCATTGATAATTTACCTCTATTCCAAGTTACAATACCTGGTGGACCTGTTGCTGGAGCTTTAGACAATGCTTCCATACACAAACTTGTTTGCTTTAATATTTTGATAACTGGTTTTATTAGCATTGGAAATTTCTGGAAAACCATGTACTAAATACATTGTTAAATGCATGTAAGAAAAAAAATTGGGGAAAGGTCCAGATTGCTGAAGGGTCCAACAACCCCAAAATAAAGTTTTTAAAAATCTCTGGATTTCGCTTTCTAATGTTTGCTCTAGATTTAACATCCTCATTTTCAAAGTCAAAGGCCACCAGCCCATTTTTGGTGATATGGCCTCTAGAGCTGAAAAAAAAAAAAAAAAAAGGCAGGCCCACAGGAAAGAGCCTCTGTGTGGACATTGGAGGAGAGGGCTCGTGTGGGCAGGATGCCACCTGGGGAAGCAGCCCAGGGAGTGCCCTCCAGGGAGTGGGTGCCTGGCTACCCAGGGCTCCAACTTTGCCACCTGTTAGAGCAGCTATGCTTAGACTCCTCTCTCCTGTTGCAGGTTTTTGTTTTACTTCCTGTGGTGCTTGTGGGCCCTGGCATTGTTAGATGTTCTGATACCATCAGTTTGCTTTGGATGAGCCCTGTTGCTAAGAAACAAATACCAGATGTATCTTTAAACACAAACTCCAGAAAAGCACATTCCTCCTCACTCAGTTCCACTGTGTCTTTTCTCAGGCCACTTGGATTATATTAACAGCTACTGGCCAAAGGCCATATTTTGAGGCTCAGGGCAGATCCAATGGATGTCTCCAATTTCCCAAACACAGGAACTCCTTTCAGGGCACGGGGTGACAGTCTGTGCAGAAAGGAGGAGTCCATGGTGGCCACAGCCACCTGCACACATCAAGAAGGGGACTCCAAAAGGAGGGCCACTGGGAAGAAAGAGGACTCGGACTGCTGGCCCTGCCTAAATGACAAGTGTACCTTATGGAACCAGCAAGCTTCAGCCTGTTTTGCAGGCTACTTGAGTGTTTTAAGGATGCCAACCCTGCATTCCCTGCAGAGCAGCTCCAAGTTAAACATGCTTTGCACCAAGTGCAAGCCCAACTCCAGTCCCTGGAAAGCTCCAGTCCTCTGGGTGTTCTACCAGGCTCAGAGCCAGGCCCCAGTCTGCAGCCACCTCCCTCTCAGTCCTGCAGGCAGGGAGGGCCACGAGGGCAGCCTCTGTGGAGAGTAGTCACCCTAGCTCTTGTTTCCCTAACCCAGGTGTTAGAGTTTACGTCTAGATGCCCGCCCCCACACCTCATGCACTCGCAGGGCTTTTTCGGAGATGGATAGATCTGTGATTGATTCATAGTGAAATGTTAGGATTAAGGGTGGGTGAGTGCTGGATGAGTGCACTGATTGGATTGACCCCCCCAACCCCGGTAGACTGGATACATATAAAGGACAGAAAGACGTTCATCTCACTCTCTCGTTGCTTTTTCTGTCTTCCACCACCGTGAGCTGTTGCCCCTCTGCCGCATGCCACCCTGCCTAGGAATAAGCCAATTATGGTTTGAAACCTCTACAAGCTATGAGCCAAATAAACCTTTCCCCCTTTAACTTGAGTGTTGAGTATTTTGTCTCAGCAAAAAGAAAAGTCACTAAGACAATGGGCTTTGGAGGCAGGTAACATTGAGGCTCCCTACCTATTCCTACTCTTAACTAAATCAGCCTCTTCAAAGGTAGAACTTTACCAGATTTTCCAGGGGATTCTGATCACACTGAGTTAGAGAACTGTAGTGGAAGCCCAAGTCTCAGCTGTATCATCTCCTCCAAATAACTGAGCATCTACTATGAATCAGGCAAGGTGCCAAGCTCCGTGGCACAGAGCTGAACAAGTGAGCTAGTGGCCTTATTTCTTGCAGCATGGCCCTGCCACTAGAACAGCAGTGAAATCTCAAGAATAGTGAGGATCTTTTATCCTCACTAGGTGTCATGGACTAACAATCTTCAAGAGAATCCAAAGAGATCCGTATCATTATTAGTCTCTTATTGATAAAAACACAGCGACACAGAGATATGTGCTGGAATCACTCAACTATGTTGAGTAGAATGGGATCCAGCAGATATTCTTTCAGCTAAAAAAGAAATTATATCCAGAAAAAGTCAGCAGGAGTCTTTTCTCAGGCCACTTGGATTATATCTTCGGGGATCCTAGCCCGGATCACACACAACACCTAGCATGTGAGCGTCACTTTCCCCGGCCAGGAGACCAAGGGAGCACTCTCCCCTGCAGACTCCAGGAGCATCCTCCCTCCTGGACCCTGAGTTTGGGGTACGCAGGGAGCACCCGTAGCCTCTGCTTGGCAATGGGCACAGGGGATGCCAGGGACACTGGGCGTGGCTGTATGGGCCGCGCCCTTCCTGACCAGCCACCAACCAAGCTGCCTACACAGAGGCTTTTTTTTTTTTAAAGTATATGTGCGACTGACGGGGGAGGCTGGATGGGCAGGCAGCCAGGCAGAGCTGGGTTCGGGGTGGGGGCAAAGCCAGGTGGAGCTGCCTTCCTGAGCCCCGCCGCATGAACCCCAAAGCTGGAATCACCCTCAAGTGGGCCTCGCACCAGGCCTTGCTTCTCTGAGCACAGGCGCCTGCATCCATCGCTTTTCTTTCCATAACGCACACTCCACAAATCACAAGTTAGCAGCAGGAGCTGCCAGCAGTCGCCAGGGAGTCTGCGGAGGACCGGATGGGCAGCGCTATGGCTCCCTCCGTGTGCAAACTTCCAGACACAGAGGGGGCTCTGGAGCCAGGCCTGCAAGTGCACTGGGCACACCCACGACCTCCCCTCCCTTCTTGTGGCTGATTCCCAAGGTGGAAGTCAGTCCTGGCCAGACACTGACTGGTGCCTCCTCCTCCGAGGCCCTGTTTGCATTTCTGGCACTACTTAAATAATAACAGTCCTCATAATAGCTTTCTAGTAATTCATAATTCCTTATGACTCAGTCTGCAGGATGATTCAGACCCTTGGCTGTGCCCAGGTGCTCAGGCGAGCCAGGCTCACTCCCCCTGACATCGTGCTAACCCGCTTCCACCTTCCACTCCTTCACCTGCCATGGCTCCTCCAAAGTAGTCTTTATTTCCTAAGAAAATTATCTTATGCATGCTGCTCCTCCCTCCATCATCTGTGCAAGCTATTCTTGAGAAATACAGTTTTCTAGTAAGTCTGCTGGGAACCCAGGCCAGAGGTCTGGCACGATTGACAAAAAAGATGCGCTGTGGTGCCGCTGGGACATCTGCGTTCCTCCACATTGGCACACAAGATGAATGTAGAGCCATGGTCCTCCTTCAGTGTTTCCTTGTTTTGTTTAACTGTAATGCTGTGGGCTTATTTTCCATTGTAAATGTTCTGCACATTACCCTTGCTATGCATCCAGTGGGACTTTTGGGCAAGTCTGCTTATTCCTCACCAAGATATCTGGTCCTCGAAGGACCTGTGGGGACAGGTTCCAGTCAGTGTACTTGCACGGGACCATTGGTTGCCATAGCAGAGCGGCTTTGACCCACCTTCCTCTGGCTTCTTCCCAGGAATGGGCGGGCCTCCTTCCCGCTGGGCCAGGTCCGCTCTCCAGGAGCCTCTGTGTGCACAGTGCTGCTCAGGGACCCAGGACAGGCGGGCTCTGGGGTCTATGTGCTGCACGTGAGGGACACGACCATGGGTGGCTGCCAAGCTTCCACCTACTTCCCCCGGCACTGTGCATCAACCTCATCTTCCATGTGCAAAAAATCCCCACAAAAACTATGTTTATGGAAATTATATCACCATGGCAACTGTAAAGGTCTCACAAGTATTTTTAAAATAGCAAATTAACAAAACCCAGTTATAAAAGTCTAAAATCTGTTCCTTTATGGGCATTAGTGAACAGAGATTCTAACAAACATAAAATGTGTTTGATGGCAAAAAAAAATCAGTAGGAAAGACTCTTTGCTCTGGATTAATTGAAAGGCAAAGGACTGAATCTGAAAAAGGAAAGTTTGATTTTTCTAATAAGTTGCATTTTTTAATTTATTCAAGAAAATGACAGTAAAATTTTCTGGTAAAGAAAAATGTGGGTAAGAGACCTGAACTGCTGAAATACTAATTTCTTTCTTTCTATTTTCATATCACTGATATTATTACCTTCCCCACTCTGCAAGACTATTCCATTTTTAACTCATAGGTTTTTAGCAGTTGCATAAGCCTCTGCTGCTGTGATTTAGCCTGGCTGAATCTCGATTATAAAACCTGATCCTCAGAAGTCTACATGCAAATCACAGGGTGTAGGGAAAGGAATCAGATTCAGAAATACCCAACCAGAACCTTTTGGCTTTTAAAATTTGTGATTAGTGTAGTTATCAAAGGAAATTCTTTTAAGTAGATGATACACTAATTTTTGGTGTCTTTTGTGAAATTTAAAATGTAATAGGCGTATTTTGATGACTCTTCTCATAACAAGGAATCAGGGCTTTTAACAGTGCAAACAGTGGAGGTTTTTTTTATGAGTGAGGAAGAAAAGACACATCATGCAACTCATGCTTTTGTTTCTTAGTTGCTGTCAATCTCTGCAAGGGGGTGGGGAGACAGAAGACAGGAAGGGCCAGAGCAAAGTTTCTGGAATGCCAAGTGCACTGGACTGGTGATGACTTGCTTTCAGCAGCTTCCATTGGTCACACGAAGATGAAGACAGAACAGGTGTTAAGTCTAAGCACAAATAACAGGCTGGGAAGATGCTGCATCCTCCAAAATGAGAGCTTTGGGTGAGGTAAGAGAAACTGGTACTGCTGAGGGAATGGATGCTTTAGCATCCCAGGGGTTTCCTGGGAGGAGGGAGTGCAGAGCCCTGGATCTTGTCCCCAGAGAAAGGCTGACTGCCAAAGACCTCAACAGCCCTGGGAAGTGCTTGAGGAGGGAGTCTCCCTTAGCACCTTCTCCAGTCCCTTCCACACCTTCCTTGACCCCCTGGACTCTAGCTTTTCCTGAGCATGAAGAGCCCTCCAATAGCTGCAAGCTCTGGCTCCTATAGCAGCTGCTTTAGAGGTTTAAGACCTTCAAAAACTAACTTCCTCAGAGAAACCAGGCAATGGGGTTGGGAGCAGTGAAGGTGCCAAGACTGGTGGTTGGAGGACATCACAGTCCAGTCTGGACCACTGCTGACTGCACTTTGGGTTCTCTGCACCACAGGGGCTCCCCACAGGAAGCTCAGGCTGTATAGTCCCTGAAATGCTGGTCACCTGTGACATCAGGGACTATTCTCATGCCTGGGCCCCAAGGGTAGGGACCAGGGAGTGTGCTGTTGACTGAGTCTTCAGTGGGTTGGGGTGATGGTCAGGGCTGTTGATGGAAGGCAATCACAAACAGGAAAGTGGGAGCGACAGGGAGCTAGTCCTCCACTTTCTCCTCCTTTCCTGCCAATGCCTTCCCTTGGCCAAGATAACTGAGAGGGAGAAGGCCAGGGACCCAGCAATGAGGGCTATGAGGGTCCATTCCATGGCTCCAGAGCAAGCAGGAAATGGTAAAAAGTAGGTGGGGCCAATCAGCCACCTTCTAGTCCCCTCCTCCTGTCCACCTCTACAAGAGGTAAGATTTTCCACATTCAGAACAACAACGCATGAGATGGCCAGGCTGTGCCATAGGGGTTCATGCCACCAGTGGAGTCCCCAGTCAGCAAGACAGGTTGTTGGATTGTATTTTCTCAGCACAAAAAAGGAGCCAAGCATGTTAACTGTCTCCATTTCAAACGAGTACAGGGTAGGGCCTAGCAAGTAATGGTAAGCACTATCAGGCCAAGGGTGTGGTCATGACAGCACTGAAATGGGAAGAGAGAATTCCAGACCTCAACCTAAGGAGGCCAACCTGCCTAGAAGAAGTGGCACACTTCCCAGCTCAGTGTCAGTCACAAGTGTGGCTGGCTTCCCTTGAACACCTCACACTGGACCACAAAGGCAGGAAGACACTCAAGAGGTAGCTGCAGAGAAATGATGTAATGAATTAGAAATCCCACATCAGAGCTGGTAGGTAGACCAGACAGAAGACTAAGTGCTTGGTTATAATGCATGCTATAATCTACACTCTACCTCTTACTCTCAAGGTCTGTAGTTGGAATCATAGGCATGTACCATATACTCACTGGGATGTGTTAATGTTCTCCAGAATATGTTAAGAAGCTTGTGCATTCCCCCTCATTCTCAGCGGTAATGAAAATACCCTGATATCTGGAGATGGTGGATGGACAGTATTAAATGAGGGGATGGAAACAGCCCTGGTTTCCCCACTCTTTTCCTTGGATCTGCCTTCAAAGATGCCAAGCCTTGCCTAGAGCCTACATCCTGGTACAGGGTAGACTCAAATCTCAATGCCTGAGGGGAACCCACACATGGATATCCTGTGACATAAGCCATATTGGGCTCAATAGCAGGGAGAATAAACAGCATGGAGTCCCATCAAGAGTACACCCAAGCAATTTGTATATCTTATCAGACCCACATATGCCTTGTCTGTGTTTGGTTTCCCTGTAGCCCAAATCAATTCCCAAGCACCAAGGCCTTCTTTCTCAGGATGGATCAGCCTCAGAGTCCATCTGTGGGCAGGGAGATCCAAGACCACCCAAGCCCTCTGGCCAAGCATGACCTAGGAGCAGTCACACTGTGACCTACCAGCCTTTCTACCCAGAATCTCAGAATCTGGTCCTAAAATGGTTATGTTTACTTTTGTTCCTTCTGAGTCAGGCCACGGGTGATTCCTGTAAAGAGTCCATTTGCATGTTCAACCCACATACCCTCCAAGCCATGAAGGCTAAGAGGCAGCTCTCCTGCGCCCAGGCTTCGCATGGTATTGTCACTAGCTATTAATTCAAGTTGATTTCTTTGAGGTCATGAATGATCCTTGGAGTCTAGCTGAAATGTCAAAAAAAAGAGGAATAACCAAGAAAATAAAGACTTCTCCCAAGTAGCCCCACAGTACTGGGATCTGTTGTAGCTGCAGCATTTGAAATTCTAATTAGTTCCAAAAGAACTACTAGGACACTGATGGGAATCTGGCTGTGCGTACTGATCCCAGCCTGCTCAGAAACTTGCTTTAATTGTAATCAAGCCTGTGCTGATTACAACCGCAGACCTCCAAAGGGCTGCAATGAACCTTTCCTGCCTTTCAGTCTCAATGGTGAGGAACGTGGGAGAGTTTCCTTTTGGGGGCTGGCCTTCGAATCAAAGTCAATTTGTGCCATGACTGTCCTCCTGTGGCCTCTGGAGAGCTGGGATTTATGCTGGCAGACCTTAAGCAGTGAGAGAAAAGGTGGCTGACTTCAGGGGCAGAAATTAGACTTAAGTCCAGTTGCCTTATTTGAACTATTTATTTAGCTTTTGGTCATATAATTTCTAACTTTTTATTTTATGATACTCTGAAGCTGGCACAATAGTTGGTTCATCCAGAGAATACATATCCTCTTTACCCAGATCACCAGTTTCTGAGGTTTTAGCACAGTCGTCGTTCTCTCTCTCTCTCTCTCTCTCCCTCCCTCTCTCTCTCTCTCCCTCCCTCCTTCTCTCTCTCTCTCCCTGCAATTCTTATTTTTTTCTGAACCATTTGTGAATGGGTTGTCTGTATGATGGCCTTTTATTCCTTCATTCTCCCTCTGTATTTCCTAAGAACAATAACATTCTCTTTATGTTTACAATACAGTTGTTAAACCTAAGAATCTTAACGCTGATGCAATGCTTTAATCTACAATCCATATTCCAGTTTTGTCACTTGTCTCAATGTCCTTATTGATATCCTTTTGGTCCTCCCCCACAGTATCTAATGTGTGGTCATGTAGTTGTCATGTTTCCGTCTCTTTTAATTGTTCATGACAATATGTTTTAAGAATACAGGCCCAGTATTTTGTAAGTGCCTCTCAGTTCGGGTTTGTCTGGCATTTTCTCTTGAGTAAATTCAAGCTATCTACTCCCAGCCAGAAAACTATAAAATAGATGTTCTGTCTCTCTCAGGATGTCGCCCTGGGAGTGAACGACCTCTGCCTTTGCCTTATTGGTGATGCTAATTTAACAGTTTTATGGAGATTCAACTCACATATCATAAAACTCATCCACTTAGTAATTCAGCTTCTTTTTGTGTATTCATCGAGGTGTACAGCCATCACTGTGGTCCACTTGAGCACACTTAGAACCCTGGCACTGCAGTCCCTTCTGCGCTTCCCTCTGGCCTCAGCACTGCTCCAGGCAGCACAGCTCAGTCCCTCTGTTGTTCACTGTAGGCATTCCCTACTCAGGGAACCAGACAGTGTGGGCTTTGTGACTGGCTTCTTCCATCTACCATCTTTCTCAAAATTATGGTGATGTAAATTTAGTTCAATCAAAATGCAAATGATTTTTCTATGATTTTTCCCTCGTACAAGTTATAAACACTCTAAGGAGAGTCACTTTAAGATCACACACACAAAAATTGCCTCCCCCTTTACACTTTCCTTCTTAGATTTAGAGTTATGGTTACTGCCAAACTAAAGTTATTAACTTGGGAGACTGAAGCAGGAGGATTACAAGTTTGAGTCCATACTAGGCAACTTTGCAACTTAACAAGACCTGTTCTAATAGTATTTGTAAATAGAATATCATGTCTGCATCTTGTACAACAATTAACCACTAAGAAAACAATATGCAATGTACTAATTACTGAAACTATCCTACTAATTTGATTTGAAAATGTCTCATTGCTATTTGTTTCCCAATAAAAATATGAAGAAAAAAAATTTAAAAACCCTGTCTCAAAGTTAAAAAAAAAAAAAAAAACTTTGAAGGGCTGGGATGTAACTTTAGTGTCTGGGGTTCAACCTCCATGCCCCCAGTATGTAAAAAAGGTTTACTGAGATTGATCACCTTCTCCATGCCCCCAATGCTTATCAATCATTAGCAACACAACTTCAAAAGACACTGTGATTGTGGAAAGTGGGCTCACTTTCTCCAGAAAAGCATAGCTGTTCCAATGAATACGCTACAGAGAAGGCCATCTACCCCAGAGATGGGCAAACTCCTCCTCTGGTTCTCATGCCTCCCCATACTGGTTGGGGAATAAAGGACTCCTCAGAAACATACATGCTCCCCTTGCCACTCCATCCTGCATGAACCTCTGAGAATTCGAGCCCTACTTCTCTCTGTGCTAGAAAAGCTAAGAAGTGCCATGAAAGCCTTTGTTACTTGGGTAAGGGTTCAGTAGGTGATACTAATAAAGACTTTATGCTAGTCAGCTTTCCATCACTGTAACAAAATATCTGAGGAATCAATTTAGACAAACAAAGGTTTATTTTGTCTCACAGCTTCAGAGGTTTTGGTCCTTGGTCAGTTGCTCCTTTGTTTTGGGACCTGGGATGAGGTAATGTGGTAGTGGGAAGTGAGGGGGAGGAATAAAGCTACTCACTTCATGGGAACCAGGAAACAAAGAAAGAACAAAAGGCTGAGGTCCAAGGTGCACCCCAAAGACTCCACTTTCCCCCACTCAGCCCAACAAGGTCAGCGTTCTCCTGCCTCCCAGTACTGCCACAGGCTAGTGACCAAATTGGGTCTCTTGGGGACACTGTCAAACCACAACAGACCTGCTTCCGCTGCCATGTTTCCAACCAGTAGTCAGCATGCGAATGTGTCTTTATATCAACAAATAGCCACTGAAAGAGCAGCAAGTGGCTCCCTACAGTGGCTGGGGAACCAAGGACTCCTCCGAAGCACACACATTCCCCTCGCGACTCCATCCTGCATCTACTTCTGCGGGAAGTAGAAGATGAGTAAAGTACAGTCCTCAGCCTCAAAGAGACAGTTTCAAGTAAAAGGATTAAAACAGCCAACCAGGAAAGAACTAAAGCAGAAGATTAGGGCATGGCCAGCTGGCTGGGCAAGTGGACGTGGCCTGTCAGTCACAGAGATCCAGAGCATGTGTCAAAGCCCTCACTACTTTCTTTAAAAAAAAATTATTAATTTTACTGAGAAAGAAATAGCAATGAGACAGTTTCAAAACAGGTTAGTAGGACAGTTACAATAATTGTTACATTGTACAGTGTTGTCTTCATAGTAGTTATTCACAGTACAAGATATACACATGATTTCTTATCTAAACAATATTAGTACAAATCTTTCTTCTCATTGAACTAAGAGAAAGTAGCTGTATATCTATCCTATTTTGTATATATGTTTGTTTGTTTTTTTTACTACAAAATGGTCTTTCATTTATATCCCCATTTTTGTTTGGTTTTGTCAGAGATGGGTGTTCCAGTACTGTTAGAGAAACCCCTCACTACTTTTTGCATGTTTCCTATCCAATTCTTCTTTCACAACAAGAACCTGAAATCTATAGAAGAGATCTACAGCCTCCCAGAAACTCAGCAACAGAACCAGAATTTTAGGGCAGAGTGTGTCTCAAGGATCGATCAAGGGTTGGCCAGACAGCTCAGTGTGCTAAAGTGCCCACTTAGGCAGAACGCAGTGGCCAGGGTTGGTTCCCTGGCCTGTGGTGCCAGCCCCACCCCCAGGGCACACTAAGATAGAGACTGATTCTGAATGTGGTGGCACATGCCTGTAATTCCAGCACTTGGGAGGCTGAAAACAGGAGAATCACTACAAGTCTGATCTACATAATAAGACCCTGCAGTAAATATATATATATTTTTTAAAAATGTGTTGATCATTCTGAGGAAGGAGAAACGCACTTTTGTGGACTGGTAAAGAAAACATTCAGAAGAGGGCAATTAAGATTGCCTCGAGGTATCTAAGCATTAAGGCAATGATGAAGGGGAGAGTACTCTAGGCAGAAAACACTGCAGGAACAACAGCCCCTTTAAAGGACTAAATAAAGTGGAGGAGAGTAAATGAAGCTCATTAGGCCCTTGGGGGCCCAATTTGGAGTAAGAACTTAGTTCAGTGAATGGTAAGGTTTTCATAATAGAAAGTGGCAATGACCTGAGCTGAAACATGAAAAAAGATATGCTTATACTACTAACACACGAATTCTACTGAACAGTAACATATCGCAGTGACACTGAGATGAGACCTGAGAAGTCCCATTTCCATCTGAATTCCTGTCAGAGCTCTTTTCTGCAGCTAGGCTCATAGCTCCCTTCACAGACCAACGCTCCCAGCTGGGACCACATCCATTTGCCCCAGAAGAAGTGGCTCCCCTTGTACGAACATGCCCCACACTCAGCCTATGTCATCCTATTCCATTGCTATTGAGAAAATTTTCCTCATGGGAAGATGCTTCTTCTCTCAACAAAATAGAAAATTTAGAGGCTGGGGAGATAGCTCAATAGAATAAGCACTTGCCTGGCAAGCACAAGGTCCTGAGTTCAATCCCTGGTACCTCAAGAAAAAGCAAAAAAGGGGATATAAAGGAAAGACTATTTTGCATTTCTATATACAGAATAGTCAGGACAGATATACAGCTACTCTTACTTAATTCAATGAGTAGAAAGATTTGTACTAATAGTGTTTGGACAGGATATCCTGTCTGCTTCTTGTACTATGGATAACCACTAAGAAGATAATAATGTACATTGTATTAATTATTGAAACTGTCCTATTCATCAGTTTTGAAACTGTCTCATTGGTATTTGTTTCTCAATAAAATAAAATTTTAAAAAAAGAAAATTTATCTGTCAACCTCACTAACGATGCCCCCTGCTCTAGGCTGCTGTGTCTGGTCAGTATGAAGCACTCTGGTGGCCTCACCTTTGGAGATGTGCTCTGAGGGAGCAAGTGGGGAACCCCTAACCACCACTTGCCTCAAGAGCCCCTGGGTCAAAGGTCTTCTCTTGCATGAAATTTCCAGGGTTCTGGAAGAACATGGCCAAATGAGAAGACTGAAAGCAGGGCTGGAGAAAGGGCAAATGGGAAAAAATGTGCTAAAAGTCACAAAATGGTACACTTTGAAAGAGAGGCTTATATGATATAGTACAATTAATATATAGTACATACAGTAATTTTAAATTGAGTACAGTAAATGTTTCTCAATAAAGCTATTATGGGAGGGGATGACTGGGTATGAGAAGGAGGCTCTGAGCTAGCGTGATAAAGCTGGGAAGAGGTGGAGAGGCCCCTTTCTTACCTCTGGAAATTAAAGGTGTTAGAGAGGTCCAAGAGAAGTTGGAACATTTTCTTTTGTTCAAGAATTCTTTTGGCCTTGGAGTCGAACCTCCCAGTCGACAAAGTAAATCAGATAACAGAAGACCCTGGCTAAAGCCCCCACATTCATTTCTAAGGGCATCCCTGTCTCATGTAATTCAGTCCTTTCAGGAAAAGTGACTTCAACGTAATTTAAGATCTGTCACAGGGCTGGGGAGATGGCTCAGTGGAATAAGTGCTTCCCTGGCAAGCGCAAGGGCCTGAGTTCAATCCCCAGTTCCACAAAAAAAAAAAAAAAAAAAAAGATCTGTCACAAAATAAATACATAATTAACTCCCACATTCTGCCTTTTGATTAGGAAAAATATCATCCCTTACTGTAAATCTTAGCTTTTCCCTAGATATGTCATTCCTAGCAAACAAGGCTTTCAGAAAATGCATGCAGTCTTTTCAAAGAAGTCCAAAGCCGAAGACCACCTGTTCCATCTTGCCTCAGTTGATAACTGCAAGCTCCTGAACCATCCAGGACATCCCAAGCACTCAGAATAACCTAAATGCCTTTGGCTAGGGTTTTTAAAGAGACCTAAGAACTGTCCTCTGAATTTTAAATAACAATAGGTAGAGCCTTTGGGGACATTTGTGCAACACACACTTTAGTGTTCCCTCAACATTTTTGTGGGTGTGGTACTAGAAATAGAACCCAGGAGCTGGGCGTGGTGGCGCATGCCTGTAATCCCAGCACTAGGGAGGCTGAGGCAGGAGGATTGTTGTGAGTTCGAGACCAGCCTGAGCTACAAAGTGAGCTTAAGGCCAGCCTGAATTGCATAGTGAGACCCTGTCTCAAAAAGACATAAAAAAAAAAAAAAAAAATAGAACCCAGGGCTGCCACACTGTGCTACATCTCCAGTCCTTAGTAATTTTTCTTTTCTTTTTTAATTTTGAGATAAGACCTCACTAAGTTGCACAGGCTGACCTCAAACTTACAATCCTCCTGTCTGTCTCTTAAGTACCTTCCAGGCATGTCCTATAGCCTCTTAACAAACTGTGGAGTTGGCTTCAGAGACATGTCCCTCCCACAGGCCCCAGGTTTGGGGTGTGTCATGGAGAAATACACTTGGTGTGTGAAGCCAAACGCCAGAACATGTAGGCTCTCCCCTCAAATACCTGTATGTTGGGGCATGTGGGTTGATCACGTGCTCCTACAGTTTAGAACTTGGATGTTTGCAAAGGCCAGTGTGTTAAAGTTCTGGTCTCGGACGTGGTACTACTGGCAGGTGCAGTGGACCTCTAGAAGGTCAGGCCTAGTAGCAAAAGCCTAGGTCACTGGGGTAGTGTGTCACTGGGGGCACACCTTCAGGGATCCCCAGGACCCTAATCCTTTCTCTTCCTCTCTTTAGCTTCCTGGTGATGGGGTAAACAGTATTGCTCTGCCACATTCTCCCACCACAGACCCAAGGGTCAGTTATTCGTGGGCTGGATCTTCTCAAATTTTAACCGAAATAAACTTTTCCTCTTTACAAATTAATTGTCTCTGGTATTTTGCTATAGTGATTGAAAGCTTACTAATATTGGTCCCCAGAAGTAATTCCCATATCTTCATTCTGCAAGATGCATGGGACAAGGATACTAAAAAAGGTGGACATGCCTGCTGTATGTCGTGTCCATGGGTGTCATTCCAAGTCCCTAGCAGAAATTAGTAAAGGGACTGTACTAATGATAATTGGTGGTGACAACTTTACAATGATGGCGTGTTTGCAGTTAACAGAGCAGAGTGATCCTGGGAGGTGCCCAAGCAGGGATTACTATTTCCATTTCACAACAAGGAAGCTGAGGCTCTGAGAGACTAAGGAACCCGCTCCAGTCTGAAACGTCCTCCCTTTTAGTTTATGTCCTCCTCAGATGCTTTGTGGTTTCATGAATCTGACATAAAACTGAAATCCCTCCCAGTCATTCTGTTCATCCTGTTGTTCACTGTCCACATCACCAAGTTCACCAGGAAAGTACTTTTTACCAGGGATCAAACTTGAGACCTTGCACTCACCAGGCAGGCACTTATGCTGCTGAACTATATCTCCAGCCTCAGGAAAGCATTCTTCACGGCAACAGATGAGGTTGGATGGGGCCCCACCACTGTCCATGAAAGTGCATATCCCTGCCTGCATTTATCATCCACCTTTCTATCAGAACTGCTTTGACTCTATGTCCCTGCTCCAAACACAGCCTAAGTGCACAGTGCTTGTCTGGAGAGGGGTCAGAAGCTGGAGCACTCAGAAATCAGCTGTCCTCTGCTTCCATGAGGTTTTCACACCTCATGGAAATGGGAGATACTCTCTCTTACTAACCACTGCCACCCTCAAGGTCATCTGGCTTCCACTCTCACTGCAGAAGAGCTGGGGGGTATTTACACATCCACTTGAAATTACACTTGTACTGGAAGCATAAACCACATGCCAGATTTGAAAGCTTAGTACTTTATACTGATTATACATTAAAATAATAATAATACTTCTGATACAAAAGGTAAAGTAAAATATATTAGAAAGCTTAATTTACCTATTACTTTTCACTGTTACAATATAGGTATTAGAGAATTTAAATTCCATATGTGATTCATACTCGTATTGCAAAGTTCTGGCCTAGGCTTATATACTACATTATAAGGACTTGGGCTTTCATTCTGAGTGATGTGGAAGCCGTAAGAGAGGCCCAAAATAACACAATCTGGTTCACTTGTGTTTTAAATGGAAGCCCTTCTGACATGTTGAAGGAAGACTGTAAGGAACATCAATAAAGGCAAACCATTGAAGAAGCTGTCCAAATAATTCAGGAAGGATGGAGGGTTGGGCCAGCAAGTATGAGAAAAAAAGAGAGTGAAAAATGAGTCCCAGCTTTTGGCCTGAACAACTAGAGGCATGCTACTTACGCAGACAGAAAGAGGAGGGAGATGGGGCCGGGGAGATGGCTCAGTGGAATAAACCCTTCCCTGGGAAGCCTAAGGGCCTGAGTTCAATCCCTGGTTCTGGGAAAAAAAAAAAAAAAGAGGAGGAAGAAGCAGTTTTGGGAAGAAGACCAGAAGTCTGGTTTTAGATATCATAATCTAAGATGCCATTTGGTTTCAAAGTGGAGATGTTGAGAAGAAAACTGGGAGTTAAGATGCTAGAGTGCAGGGTAGAGGCTGAGAGGGGGTCTGAGTTCCAGGAGTTATCATTGTGGGTTGCAGTGTAAGGGAGTGAGTATAGAGGAAGAGGAGGTCAAAATCAATAAGACCGACGGCTCTGCAGAGCTTCCAAGTTCAGACACTGCCTAGACAAGCAAAGAAAGCAGTAAAGGGGCAGGAAGTATAAGGGACCAGAAACCAAGTGAAGAACATGTTTTAAGGAGGAGGAAGTAAGTAGCTGAGTCCCGTGCTCCCAAGAGTACCAAGCAAAGGACCACAAGGAATTGAACTTAGTAACCTGAGAGTGACCAGTGGTCCTGACAAGCTCCTAACGGCTGAGTTATGGAGGTAGGAACATGATCAGAACAAGTTCACAAGAGAGGGGTGCTTGGAGGAAACAAATACAGACAAATCTCAAGGAGTATTGCTATAAAAGGGAGTGAAGAAAATACTGATGGCTGGAGGGGTGTGATGCATGGTTAAGAAAAGCTTGCTTCTTTCCTTCCTTCTTTTTGACAGAATCTTGCTACATTGCTTGGCCTGGCCTTGAACTCATGATTGGAAAGAGCTATCTGACTCAGCCTTTAGAGTATCTTGGATTATAGGCATTTTACTGCCATGACTGGAAAAAAGATGCTATTTTTAAAAGATGGGAGACAATTTCAGCATGTGTATATGGAAATGAGCCAGTCGACAGGGAAAAATTGATGATGCCAGTAGGGTGAGAATTCTGCAGTTTTTCTAATCTCCAAAGAGTGTGCTTATATTGCTTTTTCATGTTTTATCAACTTGAGATATCATTTATTGATTTTCTGCTAGGATACATAAGCTTCAGCTTGCCTACATCTCCCCTCATCTCCCATGTACTTTTGTTCCAGTGTTATCCTAGAATTGTGACACTGTCCCACTGCCCCAGCATTCCACCTTTGCAGTTTATCTATTGGTCACCATGAAAGTCTATTTCTTAATCTATCAGCTGTAGACAGCATCTCTTTATTTCTCACCTTTTATGATGAAGGTATTCACACCTCCATCCTACCCTCTGTGTATCACTCAGCTTTGGGACATAATGATGGGACAATAACACAAGATTTTTCTCCTTTACATATGAAATACCCTGTTCCTGAGCAGTCAGACACCTACTATTCTCATGAGAGGGAACAACAGTGGCAGAACTTCATAGGGCCTCTTATAATGTCTCTTTGGCATGGCCTACGTCACTTGGACTAATATTCATTTCACCAAAGCAAGTCATGTGCTAAGCCCAATATCAACAGGGAGGAGAAATAGTAATTTCCCCACCAGGGGCAGGCCAGGCATGGTACCAGGCAAGAATACAGTCTTTTTTCAAAGGGGATGCTGCATGACTGAGAACAACAATTTAATCTCTCACGGTTTCACTTCTATTCTCCAACTTCTACAAGCTGTGTTTTTCATTTTATATTGCCAATGCAGAAAGCTTTCACAAGCTCTTTTATAGCTTTTCTTAAGGAGTTTCCAGGGTTTTGTTGTTGATTTTCAAAAGTTAAAAAACACCTAGCAGCAAACATTTCTATCATTGAGACTAAGCACATACTGTTTCTAGCAGAGCCAAGAAACCCACACCACTGTTCCCAGGACACAGACGCCATGTGCTTAAGAATCCATCTTGCATTCCACCACATAAATTCACAGCTCAAAACTGGGCCACACTTTGGATCACTGCATGACTATGCCTTTCATGAAAAAAAAAAGTTGGATTTTCCTAAAGTTTCTGATTACCTTGCTTTCTCCTTGATGATAAAAGAAACATAAGGTTATACGTCATATCCCTAACAGCCTCTCAATTCTTTCTCACTCACTATTGTTTGGGTTCTTCTTCCTCTTCTTCTTTCTTTTCCTCCCCATTTCCTTCTCCTCCCCTTCTGCTTCATCTCTGCTGACTAGATCTAACTGAGCAGGCTGTTTCACTTTTAGATTTTAATGCTTTTGCATGATTTTTTTTTTTTTTTTTTTTTTTTTTTTTTTTTTTTTTTTTTTTTTTTTTTTTTTTTTTTTTTTTTTTTTTTTTTTTTTTTTTTTTTTTTTTTTTTTTTTTTTTTTTTTTTTTTTTTTTTTTTTTTTTTTTTTTGTACCAGGAATCAAACTCAGGACCTTGTGCTTGGCAGGCAGGTGTTTGTGCCATTGAGCTACATCCCTGGCATGGCTTTTTGTCTTTCCTGTACTTACTAACTGCCTTCTGTTTTTCTTGCTTGCTTTCTTTGATTACATCCTTAACTTTTTGCTATCGTCCAATACTTCCCTGTCTCATGTCTCCTGTTATCCTCAGAAACTGATTTCCTGGAGCCCTCTGCCCTACTGTAATGAAGACTGACTGCCTTTCAGGCCTATGGAACAACTTCCTCAAGAGGTTGCTCTTCGTGACTGCCCAAAGGAAGATCCATTGTTTTTTGAACATCATATATTCTTTCCTGTTTGCTCCCTTGCTATGCTGAAATGTATCTTCAAGTAACTTTCTTAAAAAGGTTGGCTCTTGGCCCTTGCATTCTCAAGCTAGATGGTCTCTACTATCTACTCTGGGAGTAAAATTCTACCAGTATATATTCATTTATAATATGTAATTTCACAGAGAAACTTAAAATAATTTCTACTCTCAAGGAATTTACAATCTGTTTATATATAATAAATTCTCAAAACAGTAACAAAAAGTCATTAATACAAAAGATGTCACATGCTAGAGCTCAAACCATCAGTTTGAGCCTTAGGCCTAACGGAAACAGAGAAACTAAACCAGGCTGTGGAGCTCTCTTACTTGGGAAGGAAAACTTTTAGCGATGACAAAGAGCAGACACTAGATTGGAGATAGATTAAATGTTTATGTGGGTTTCAGCAGTAGATTTATGGCCAGTGTTAGTCTGATGGAGTGGTTAACAGTCAGTGGGAGCCCTTCTCACTCCAATTTTGCCTGTCACTTTCTGAGTCATCTACATTTTTGTTTTGCCAAATCATGGCAGATGTAAATTTTAATTATGAAAGCACAATTATATCTTCACCAATAGACAAACTTTCTGACCATCTTGGGACATAACAATGAACTTTGATTATTTACATGAATAATGGTGTATGCTCATAAAGTCCCCTCCTGTTGGAACATGGTGATACTGGTATTTTCTTTTGTTTTAGATTTGTTTGTTTGTTTGTTTGTTTTGGTACAATGAATCAAACTCTAGACCTAAAGCTTGCCAGAAAAGTACTGTGCCACTGAGCTCTATCCTCAAATTGATAGTAGTCTTTATCAGTAGAGTTTTTCTGGATAGGCGGGGATGACTCTCCTTACCGTGGTCCACTTTAAAAAAAAAGTCTCTCGATGTGCCAGTGAGAATCAGAGTGACATGAATCATCTCTTCTTCTCCAGCACCCACAGGAGAGGAAATGTTTCTCTTAAACCTTGAGCATTATTCTGGCAGCACTGCTACTCACATGTAGAAAAAGCGGGGGAATTTTAAGAACAGGGCTTCTTCCCCAGGCTGGATGGACCTGAGATACCTACATCAGGGGGAGGAAAATGAGCCTTCATATGGCCCAATGCTTATTCTCTAATCCAATCTGCAAATAAGGAAAGGACTTGCACAGAAGGAAAGTTTCCAGAGGAAAGAGAAGAAATGTTCAGATCAGGGCTCTGAGCAGTTTCCAGAGAGTGGGTGTGTAGTGCTGGCAAGGGCTGGCAAGTGCTGGGGGCTGCATGATGGGTTTTCTCAGCAGGAACTAACCAACCACACTTCCCTCTGGGAGGTGTGTTTGGGACGCCCCTTGCATTCTCCAGGGAAAACTAATTGCTGTTAAAACACGGACTGTTCCTGCCACCCTCGTAGCACTTGGTGAATTCAAAGTTTGTATTGATTTTCCTCAACAGTCTACTGCCTCTTGACTGATTTATTCATCCTCACATCCCCAGTGCCTGGCATGTGGTGCATGAATGAGTGAATGGATGTAAAGAAGCAGCATTTTATCAAAGGGCAGAGCCAACATGAATATTCAGTTGTTCTGGGGCTTCAGAGAAGGGGATCTGTACCAAGGGGAGGACTTCCAGGGCCACTTTGGGGAGGGGTAGGGATGTAGTGGCACCAAACAACTATAGCCAAGCAATAAAAAATATCCACACAGTTGTTATGGTCTGCCCAGGGTTCTACTGTGGGGAAGATGGGAGCAGAGAGATTGGCATTACTCAGAAGCTATACCCACAGCTACAGTAACCGCATCCAGAGGTGGGACGAGGGTCCAGCAAAGACAAAACAGACCAGCAGCTCAGGAAAACATCCTGAAGCCATTCACACTGTATACTCCTTGAAATCCAAGGGATAGGGATCTCTGACTGAAAGTGAGAGATACCACCTAAGGTCAAGTAGTCCATATTCGGTGTGGATAGGAACCAGACCTATGCAAACAGAAAACTGCATAGTAGCAACCAATGCAAAACAGCAAAAAATAAAATAAAATAAGGCCTGGGTTAAGTTACTGAAAATTCAGAAGTCTCTACACCCACGGTTCACCTGTTTTATTGCTTTTGTAGTTTGCTTATTTCCTCTTTGTTTTCTTCTGGTTTCTTAGAAAGTATTGCCTTTTTTAAAAGAATAAAAATCCCATGAGACTCTGCTTTTACAAAGGGAACTGCAAGGAGGAAGCTAGATCCTTGGGAACAGGTGTCAGGATGAG
Organism: Ctenomys sociabilis; assembly: GCA_004027165.1. NCBI lineage: Eukaryota > Metazoa > Chordata > Mammalia > Rodentia > Ctenomyidae > Ctenomys > Ctenomys sociabilis. Next base: position 49,558 of record PVKA01010041.1, read on the forward strand.
CCGGTGGATGCTGTTGTTGCTGCAGGCTGAGGGTCAGCATGGCCTGGGAGTAGACAGAAGGTGGACCGTGCTGTCTCTGGGACTGGTCTACAGGGCTGGCTCCCTCCCCAGAAGCAGCTTGGCATAGCCCCTGCATTTGTTTCTTAAAAAGTCTATAGGATTGCATTTCACCACTTTAAAAAAAAAAAAAAAAACAGTAAACTAAAGGTGCTTCCTAGCTCGAGGTTCACATCCTATGCAGAGATGGAAAGGCAGACTCTACTCCAGTGGTGGAAATTTCTGATACAATTAGATTAGCATCAGCTCACCTCCATGGGGTGTGGGCCTGTGGACTGCTGCAGGCATCTCTGAAGGAAAAATCCAACTAAAAGCTGCTTAACTTTCTGCACAGACAAGATCCCCCCTTGGGCAGAAAGATGAGTAAAAGCCTGGGAAGCCCACGGCTTCTGGTGGGCAGCCACGGGTTTGTCAATCTCAACACACTCTTCCAGTCTCAGAGGGCCATGAGAAAGGCCAAGGAGACCAGAAAAGCACTTGCAGCTGACCTCTGCTCTTGAGAACCCTGAGCAATGCTGGCTGAGAGCGGGCTCTCTGGAGAGGTCCAGGGATGCCCGCCTCTGCAGCTCTCTGTGGGCGGGGTGGGGGGCACTCTGGTGCCCAAAAGAGCAGCCTGTAGGAAGCAGTTGGGCTGGAGGTGGGGTAGGGCGCTGGCAGAGAGGGAGGAGCAGGGAGACGAGATGTCCTGTTACCCCTCTACTTACCCTTCAGCTCTGCCTCTGTGATGGGACTCCTTAAAATTGGGTGCACTGATGTTTTCGAAAGGCGACAGACACAAGTGTGTCTGAGAATGCCCAGTGGGCTCTCCGCTTTCTCACCGGCACCTCCAGCCAGGGCAGTGGAGTCCCAGAGCCTCCTAACCAGTGACATCGACCCAGGCCCTCGGCGTCCCCTGGGAGCAGCCAGGAGACTCCAGCTACAGAGCCCTCACCCTCGCCGCCTGCACATCGAGCTGTCGAGCCCGGCTCTCCCTTTCCGCGGCTCGTTGACCCTGCGGTAGCTCAGAAGCGAGGACCTCGGACACCCAGCCCCCAGCCCCGAGGGCTCCGGCTCCGCGCTCCCCAAGAGACGGCTCGCGTGGCCGGGCGCGCAGACTGGAAGGAGGGGCGGCTTTGGGGCGCCTGGCTGGAGCGGCGTCTGCTCCTGGAGCCGTCCAGGCGCCGCCCGCTGGCCCGACGGTCCTCGAGAAGTTTTGGACCGCTCCGGGCTGGTCGTCCAGCCACGGCCGCTGACCCCACGCGCCTCTCAAGGCGCCGCTCAGACCTCCTCCCTGCCTCCCCACGGGGCCGGGGACGCGACCTGCCCGGTGCTTACCCAGTCCGGGCACGAAAGTGTTGAGGAAGAGGCAGAGGACGGCCACAGGGAAAGGCATGTAGGGGATGGCGGCGCGCAGGGGGCCCTTCTTCTCGCGGACCTGCACCACCACCCCGCTGGACGAGGCTGCCCCGCGGGGGTCGGCGGTCGCCGCCGTCTCGGCGTCCTTATGCGAGGGCTCCATGGCGCGGCGCTCTGCGAACGCACGGAGCTGGCAAGCGCGCGGCTCAGGCTCCGGCTCCGGCTGAGCCTCCCGCTCCGGTGCGGCGCGGCTCGCAGAGAAGCCAGGCCGCCCGCGTTCCCACTCGCCAGCCTCTGCCGCGCTCCACACCCGGAGGAGGGCGGGGAGGGCAGCGTGACACGCGGTGACAGCGTTCCAGCGCCCCTCCCCGCCGGGCCTTCCACGCCCCCTGCCCAGCCTCCCCCCCCCCCCAAACCGTCGCCCGCGCACCATACAACAGCAGGGCGAAGGGATGAGAGTGGAGAGGCCGTAGAGGGCGACGCGACCGGATCCTGCGGGAAGGAAGGACACACCCGGAGCCGTCGGGAAAGCAGATTCAGTTCTGTTAAGGAGATGGGAACAGGGGACAGGCAGCACCTGCTGCCTAAGTGAGTCTTCATTCTGATTTAAGTGGCTGTGTGTCATATCACGGAGTAAAAGCAATTCTGGAATCGATAACAGAGCTGCACGCAGGAGATAACATTTCGAATATCGGGCCAAGTCTCCTCCACAACACGCACACATGCACGCATGCACACGCATGCACACGCATGCACACATACGAACACGCGCCATGGGCAGGAAGGAGCACCCCTGCATCGAAGGGGTTTGGGGAGCCACCCTCCGAACTGTGCTCCGTGAGGACAGCAAGGACAGCGCCACCTGATGCTGGCAGGGGAGTGGGCGGGGTAGAGAGAGCCCCAACCTGAGGCTCAGGTTGAATTCAGTTTGTTTACTGGGGGCTCTGCCTTCACTTCTTCACTTGGGAAAGTAATGAATGGATCAAAGAAACAACCTCTTACATGACGGAGGCTGGAAGTCTTCTGGGTTCTCCAGATATTCAGTAAATCCTCCAGCTAATTGGAAGGATGTAAATCTAGTTTCTTCCCATAATTCTTTCTCCAAGAATAATAACTGATTGGTGCTAAAACGGGGGGGGTGTCAAAAGGGCACCGAAAGAACATAGATTATTCTATGAGTACCTGATAAAGTGATTTTTAAAGTGAATGGCCAGGCATAAGTGGACACACACACTCACCTGTAAGCAGCTTAGGCCTAAGAGTCAGAAGAAATGTCCTGGCAGTCTTGGGTTCTGTTCAGCCACGACTACCTGTATGGCTTATAAGCACAAGATTTCATTTAACACACATTTAATGAAGACCTGTTATGACTCAGGTCCTGGGAGGAGAAAAATGGATAAAACCCAGCCTTGCCTTTGAAAGTCCAGAAGATGAATGGAAGGGTGAAGCTGCAGGGATTGGGCTGCAACCACCTGCTGAGCTGAGGGATGAGCCCCTCTGGGAAACCAGCCAGTGTGGAGGAGGCACTGGGGCGGTCTCCACAGAAAGTGACCCCAGTGAACAGTGGCCAAACTACTTGCAGTTATTTTACTGTAAACAAATGCTTTCCTACCCAAGCATTCTCTACTAGGGACCATTCTAAATACTGTACATACTCGTGTAATACTTCCTTTAACTCTATGAAGAATCATTTGTCACCCCATTTTGCAGATGGAAAAAAATGAGGCCTAAAGGGATTAAATAACCTGCACAAACTCACCCATTGCAAAGTGATAGAGCTTGAATTTGACAACAAGCAATTTGGCTCCAGGTTCCATGCACATAACAATTATTTCATCCAGAGACTTAGAAAATAACCCATATTCTTTGAATGTATCCTTTGAATACAGAGTGCCAAGACTATATGAGGGCCACTCACAATTGGTATTATTCCTGGGGAAATGGGATTTTAATGAAGGAAATAGATGAGCACTTTCCTGTTTCCAGGTGATTTGATAAATATTTCTTTTCCTGACACCCAGCAGAAAATCACTACTTGTACATGAGATGGTAACCCGAAAGTAGAGACTATTCCAAGAACTACAGAATGGCTGGGATTAGGGCTGGGTGAATAGGGACAAGAGCTAGACCTTGTCCTTAGAGCAAGGGGGTCTGTTATTGAAGACCAAATTTGTACTTCATCCTGATAGTAATGGGAAATCCCTGAAACATTTTCATCCAGGTGTGGCATGAGTGATCTACTACTATTATTATGCAACAGGTTATTCTCAAAGTTAGCAACTCTAATACTACCATTCAATTTATTGCTTCAGTTTCCCTTGGCCAAGAGATTTGACAGAGCTGCTGAGATAGCTCATTTTTTTGTCCAGAGCCTCAGCTGGGGAGATTCAAATGACTTGGGCTTTTCACAAAATGGTGGCTGGGTTCTCCTGAAAGGAGGCCTCCTGGAGTGAGCACTGAAGGACCCATGGGAGTTGTGTGGATATTGCCACCTTCACTTTCAAGGTCATACAGTGTCCCTTCAGCAAGGCTAAACTGGTCAGAGTATTCACAAGCCTGCCCAGATTTAGATAATTGCCCACCCCTTAAGAGAAACATCAAAGAAGGAGGACCCCAGTCACGATGGGAGACTTGACTGGGAAGCTATGCAGTCAGCAGTGAGGAGGACAGGCTGGAGGGACTGAACTAAATAACTCTCTCAAGTGGGTTGGGGGTTGGGGTAGGAAGAAGGCATTTCCTGACCTACAATGGTGGAGAATGCATTCTCCATGTTCATAGTTTCCAAATGAAAACTAGACATGGTTAGCAGACAAAGAAGAAATGTTGAGTCTGAGAGGTGGGGTGATACCCAGGAGGGGTCACTCAAGGATTAAGAGGCCAGTCTGGGTCATTGTCTAGACCAAAGTTGGGCATTTAGTCCAACTGAAGGTCAACAAGGCAGTTTGGGTGGCAGTAGTGGGAGCCTTGAGTGTACAAATGGTAGTCAAAGCGTGCAAATGTGAACAGTTAGGCCATTAAGCAGGAGAAAGAAGAAAGAGGAAAGGGCCTAAATGTAGAAATGTGGTGCTCCACAGAAGCCAAACAGAAAGACTTTAATGAGGATGCAGTCAGCATTGGCAAATGCCCTCAAGATGCCAATTGGATCTGGCAGGTAGGAGCTCTGCGCTCCTTTCTCAAGTGCCATCTCAAAAGTATTTGCTTGTTGAGACATTCTCCCTGTATAGTTCAGATTGGTCTTGAACTCACTCTATAGCCCAGGATGGCCTCAAATTTGAGGCAATCCTCCTGCCACAGCCTCCCAAGTGCTGGGACTACAGGTGTGTACCACCACAACTGGCTCACCTCAAAAGTTTTGACTACTGTATCCATTTTCAATGTGTTAATAACATTCTTTCATTTAAAAAAAACCCTTTAAATATTTTATTTATTTACTTAATTGGTATAGGGTCTTGTTACTACAGCATGGCCAGCCTGGCTGACTGAGGCCAACATGGCATGCGGTACCTGGGATTAAACCTGGGTTCTTACACTTGCCCAGGCAGGCACTTATACCACCCAGCTATCTTCCCAGCCCCAGTAATGTTCTTTTTCCTGTCCTCTTTTAACTCTTTCTCTCTGAAAATGTCTGTTAAATCTGTAGTCTTTTTTTTTTTTTTCAGTAATGAGGATTTTAAACAGAGCCGTCAGACATCAGACTGAACTACATCTTCAATTCTCTCTTTTTTTTTTGGAACCGGGGATTGAGCTTAGACCCTTGCACTTGCCAGGGAAGCACTTATTCCTCTGAGCCATCTCCCTGGCCCTCTCTTTTGTTTATTTTTAATGTTCAGAGAGGATCTTACTACATTGCTCAGTTGCTCAGGCTGGACTTGAATTTATGGTTTGCCTGCTTCAGCCTTCAAGAGTATTGGAATTACAGGCATGCACCAAACACTCAGCTTCCTCTTTCATTTCTGATATTTCTCATTTTTGATATTTCTCTTTTTTTCCCTTGATCACTGTAACAAGGGGCTTTTAGAGTGACCATTTGATATTGTGACCATAGCTGCCATTTGTAGGGGAGTTTAAGATCTAAGCTACTTGGTATAGGAAGAGTCCTCCAAATAAAAGTTAAAACTTTAAATAATAATCCTCAAAAGAAATAGACACAAACACAAGAGAGACAGATCAAACCACTGATTACATCAGCCAACTAATAATACATCTAGGTCAAGCATTGGGTCACGAAGATAAAATCTATTTCTTGGCCTTGTTCTGTCATTGGCTGAGTAAAGCACATCGGTTTTGGGCCTCTTTTATCAGAAAAAAAAAAAAAAAAAAAAAAAAAAAAAACATAATATTGCTGAAGTTAGCTTCCAAACTGCCCAAGAATTTCACTTATCATAGCATGAAAGATAAAATTTGTTTGAAGTTCTCTGTCTTTGAACCTTCTTAATCTTTCTGAGCCTCAAGTTTCTAAAACTGGAAATAATACCTATGTTATTTGTGTATGTGCAGACTGACTACTAAACACAGCAACTGAGTCAGGCTAATAGACACTTAACTCAAATTTAGCCTATGGGGAAAAAAGAAATCTATAGAAATGACAGATTTTAATAGGTATTTAGTACAGGGTCTACATGGTCGCACTACACGGATCAAACTCGTAGTGATCCTCCTGTTTTCAGCCTCCCAAGTGCTGAGATTACAGATGCACCACTATGCCCAGACTCAGTCTCCGTCTCAGTGTGCCCCAGAGATAGGGCTGGCACGGCACACGGGGGACTGGACCCCGGTCTCTGTGCCTGCCTAAGCAGGCACTTTAGTCACTTTAGTCTACTGAGCTATCTGGCCAGCGCTGATATGACAATTTTTTAATGTATCTACTTCCCTGAGCCCCCAAACTTCCGTGTGTGTGTGTGTGTGTGTGTGTGTGTGTGTGTGTGTGTGTTTTAGGGTGAGCTAGGAGAATATTCTCTCTCTACAGCAATAGTTTAGAAAAGAGACAGCAGCAATATTATAACACACACACCTACCACAGGTATTTAATTAAATGCTACCTCAAGGGTTAAGGGGAAGGAATTCTACCAGATTTAAGGTCCACAATCAGTTAGTTTGTAAGTTAATCAAGAGGAGATAATCCTGGTGGAGGGCTCTGACTCAAATCCCCCAAAAGCTGGCTTCCCTGAGTGAACACTCCAGTAACTTCTAGGTCAGTCATTGCTTTATTCCAAGACCTTTCTTCTGACTGTAGCCTGTTCATCCAGCTTAGTCCTTGCCTTGGGGCTCCAGTTTTCCTGTCACCTTCCCTCCTGCCTATCTGCCCTATGAGGGTTAGACTTGTAGTAAACCCATCCATCTATCCATCTGCTATGGTTTGAATGTGTCCACCAAATTATATATGTTGGAAACTTAGTTACTTTTCTTGTTGCTAAAACAAAACACCACTGACAACTTAAGGAAGGAATGGTGTATTTAGCTCAGTTTGAAGAGATTTCAGTCCATCATCAGCTGGCTTCAAAGCAGTGTGGTATAGCAGACAGGCATGGCAGAGAAGAAACAGTTCATGCCTGGAAGACAGCAAAAGCAATCTCTTTCTATGCCTTATATCTTATCCAGGCTATTTAGAGTGTATAGCACTCACATCCTTAATTCCAGTGCTCCCTTGATCCTAGCACTGTACCATGAATCAATCATTCACATATTTTTGATCATCCACCTCTGAAAAATCCCCACCCATGACCACATGAAGTTTTGGGTGAACATCTAAACAATCATAACAGAAACTTAATCCCAGAGTGATTTATTAATGGCATTTGAGAGGTGAGACAGAGTGGGTAATGTGAGTGCTGACTCATTGAGTTCATCTATTCATGAATCAGTTGAGCAAGCTTTCTCTGGCATTGCCACTGCCATGTTAGATTCATCACAGGGCCCTCACCAGAGTCCAAGCAGATGTTGGTTGTTTGTCCATCTAGATCTAATCTAATGGTTCCTCTTCTCTGGTTGAACTCTGGCACTTATATGGCTCGTAAGTCTAAAGAAAGGTTAAAATTCAGCCTATCTTCTAGCCAGCTAGCTCACTACTTATATTGGCCCCAAATAAGACCTAACTCAAAAATAAACCTTGGTTGTTACCACGGTGATGGCCAGTGTCATGCAGAAGATTATACCTCACTATTATCTTACTTGGTGGCTACTCTGTAATGACAAGTTAGACAAGGCAACTGGAGCTGGCATTTTTGATCTCTAATAATTTTCAAGGCCAATTACTTTCCAGTTAGGTCTTATTTTCAGGAAACACATAGCTAGTAATAAGTTAGCCAGCTCTCAAACTCCATCTCTCAGCTCTGCCTCCTTTGTAGGCAGCCTCAGTCTGAAGCCTGCCTCTCCAGGCAGTAAGGAGCATGCTGTCAGAAAACTCTAGAATCACTCTCTGCCCATCAAACCCAACAGAAAGAGATCCTTTACTTTCTCACAGAGATGCAATTTTAATTGCTCATGTCTTGGATAATGGACCTATCTCTTGGCCAGTAATGGGTATGATTCTGTGATCAACAGTCCCCACCAAACCTAAAGGAGTGGATGGAAGTACACCTAGAGAAATAGGTATGTAGAACCCTGACCAGATAAAGGCAGGAATGCTACAAACAGACACAGTAATAGTTGTCATGGTCTACTACAAAGACAGTTACCATACTTCTTGTAAATCTGGTTTGGCGCACCATGTGTTTGGAGCACAAGAGGGCCTATGGAGACCCTTGTGGTCTAAGAGCAGCTGAGGCTGGGGAGATAACTCAGCTCCTGCCTGGCAAGTGGAAGGTCATGAGTTTGATCCCTGGTATGAGAGAGAGAGAGAGAGAAAGACAGAGAGAGACAGAGAGAGAGAGAGAAAGATCACTCAAAGTTATCTTCAGCCATCCCAGCACTAAACTCTAGGTCAGTAATTCCCCAGAGTCATCAGGATTAGCTATGTTTCCATGTTCCCTCACTTTCAGGGTCCAGGATGACTCACAGGCCAGTGAGAAGGAAAGAGGAGAGAACATGCCTTTTTTTTTCAAAGGTGTCAATAGGCCAGCCTGTATTTTCCATTCTTTATTATAATCTAAAATAAAAGCTGTGCTATTGTGGATGAAGGGGAAAATGGACAGTGAGAGCACAGAGAAACCTCTCCAGTCACAACTGTTGTATTTGCATCAGTCTCTATCAATCTTTTCTTCTCTGTAATCATGTCCTCTGTTCTGTATTCTTTTATTTTACTATCTTCTTTCTCTTCTTTTTGTCCCATAGACCGCCCTGCACCTTTCTAGGATCCAGGTACTATGTCAGCTTTGTCACTGTAACAAAATATCCGAGATATTCAACTTAAAGGGAGGAGGTTATTTTGGCTCACAGTTTCTGAGATTTCGGTCCACGGCTGATCGGCCTTGCTGCTTGGGGCCTGTGGAGGCACAGTGCACCAGGTGGGACCTCTTAGTCAAGGAGTCTTATTCACCTCATGATGGCTGGGGAGCAAAGAGACAGAAGGGCCCAGATCCCACCACACCCTCTAAGGGAGCACCCCAAGTGCTCATGGGCCTACCTCCCAGTTGCCCCACAGCTAGGGACCAAGCCTTCACACAGGGCTTTGGGAGGACTTTAGATCCATGCTGGAGCAGCACCGCATGTTATCCTTTCTACTGTCTTTACAGCCATACTAGGAGCTAGGACTTAAGCACTGCCTGTTTTATAGATGAAGACAGAACAGCTAGGAAGGACATAATAAGCCCTGCTTGTTCTTGAGAATTGCTGGAAAAAAATTTATTCCAAACCTTTCTCCCCATTTTCACTCAACTCCACTTGCTTATTCCATTCTAATAGTCCAGGCACCTCTCTCCTTCTCTTCAAAATCTCTTCCTAGCCCTTTCTTCCCATTCCCTTTCCCTCCAAGCTCAGCCTTTAACCTTTTCTCTATTGATCAACAGGCCAGATTGGCTCAGAATATTACTCACTGGCCCCATTCAGCTCCTAATAAATCTATTAAACTGTAATCAATCTACAAATGGCTCTCTTGATTAAACTTGCTGGTGATTAAGTCTGAGTTTCTTTACAATTACTCTTGAAGATTGGAGCAATGTATCCCATTAACTGGCAGAAGAAAAATAGGTTACCTCAAAACACCCTCCTGTGCTTTCTCGAAGCCCACCTGGCCAGGCCCTGAGTGCAGCTGGGGGCTCCCTGCTGCCTGGATCCTCAGCCTGAAGTGCAGAGGCTGCGGAGCTGCAGGTCAGGATCCCGCAGTGTCACAAAAAGGGCCTCTAAGGTGGGTAGGGAATCTCAAAGCTCTCCTCTTGGAAGCTATGGCACCCCCTCCCAAAGTCTTGGCAGTAAATCATCCTGCCTGTTTTCCAACAAGGGAAAGAAGGGTTTCTGGGGAATTGTCAGTCCCCTAACCAGTGTTACTTTTAATTGTCACTGTTCCTGACAGAAACAGAGGGGACTGAGGACAGTCATAGGCATAACAGTGGTGGGGAATGATTCAGAGATGGGTAAGAAGGATGGATGATGACAATGCCCTGGGAACCAAAAACTGAAAGCATTTCTCCCTCTCCAGAAAGCCACACGAAGTGTAGCAAGGATGCTGGGGAAAGACAAGAACACTGACCCTTCCTCTCCTCTGCAATCTTAAAGTCAAGCTGGAGCTTCCTGGCCTCTTCTTCTGAGCCCCGGCTTGTTTCCCAGATCTATACTCCTACACCCAGGGCTGGGCACAGAGTAGGCACATCCTGGGTGCTCATTGATATGAACTGAATTTGCCTACTCATTCAGGCACTGATCAATTCCTGTGTCTCCACAGGCAACTTTTATTATTCCACTGTCCCAGATACCCCCCCCCCAATTTGTGATGTCTTCTATGAAGCAGTAGGAGTCCCAGAACTGATGACTTGAGTTAGGATGGGCAAAGCCAGGAGGACTCCAAAGAGAAACAGGAAGGAAGAGAAGGAAGTGGACTTGGCGAAGAAAGGAGAGGCACAGAGGACACTTGCCTTTTCCCTTAAAGGTCATCTTTACCAGGCTCCCAGGAGTACTGGCTTTCCATACTATAACAAAATAACTCAGATAATCAACTTAAAAGCAAGTTGTTTTGACTTATGATTTTGGAGATTCCAGGCCACGATCGGTTGGCCCTGTGCTTTGGGAGCCACTTCCCTCCTTGCCAGATCACCAGGCCACTGAACAGAATCCAGGCAAGAATCCCATGCCACATTTGTGACCAGGGCCTCCCTCTCCAAAACCACACTGAGCCCCACCTATTACCCTAAGGATGCCCCTTTCACGAATGACCCGGGGAGACACTGAGACTCCAACTATAGCAGTTGGGCTGTCTGTGACTGTACTCAGCCTCTCAGCAGCTAACTCTTGCAGTATGCACAAAAGAGAGAAGGAATAGCAAAACCCAACCAACTGAGGAAACATGTGCCATCAGTCCTGAGCTTCTCCAAACCACAAAGGTGGTCATGGCAGGACCCAATGTCTTCTCTGTAACCTGTCTTCTACTCTGTTACCCACACCACATCTGGCTGTAGAAGACCCCAGCCCACAGCCCTTCACCTGCTTCATGAGGCCCTGCGTGGGGCCTGAGCTGCTTTTGCACCAGCTGCATGGTCTCATGCTTCCTGTGATGACACATGGGAATGAGGAGCTCTGGTGTTCTGGCAGGCACCACATCCTGGTCTGTCTTGGCATTTAGCTCCTGTGTGTGGGTTGATTTGTTTCTCTCTTAACTGTTCTGCACTTATGTTGGTGTCTCCAGGGCTCTGGGATTCTGGGGCTGTTGTGCTGTGCTGGGACTTAGCAGGAGCCGCCTGTGTCTGGAGACCACTCTTCTTCCCTACACACCTTCTCCCTTCACACACTCCAGCCCCCTGAGGCTGCCCTAGGGATCTTGACCTACTGTGCACAGGGATTTGCAGGGTACATGCAGACCCAACACCAAAGACCCCACGGCTTAGAGTGATATAGCCTTCCGGCTCTTGCCCCTCACCAACTGAGTGAACCTGAGACTGAGTTAGACTCTCAGAAACTCAGTTTCCACATTTCTAAAATGAATATAGTACCAGTACCTACCTGTAAAAGGTGACAGAGAGTAGCTAGAATACTTAGTGCAATGCCTAGCACATAGCAAACACTCAACAAGTAGGACTTAATACCATTATCACCACAGTACAGAGAAGAATGGGACAATTTCCTTGGTACCAGGCACTGCCAAACACAACACTACAAAATTCAGATATTCATCAGGTCATCCATCCGCTGGGATGACAGTAAGAAAAAGGCTCAACCCCACGGCCCTGGGAGCAAGGGCCCTCTGGGGCAGCAAAGTGATGGTCGCCTGCACAACACAATGAAGAATGGCCTGCCAAGTATCCAAGTCACCATTTTTATGACTGTTCATGGCTTTCAAACTACCTCTCAATGGTCACATAAGACAGGGTCCCACACAGTAATAATACACTATCCCCTATGGAGGTCTTCTTTGATACAATCATTTGTACCCTGTACACTGGCTGAGAGAAGAGTTGTGTTAGGTGTGTAAGGTGGAAACTGACTCATGGATGACCAGCAGGAACAAGTAGACCTAGAGGAGTTGAGCATGGGAATGAGGGATCCAGCTAGCCACTGGGGAAGAGATTAAAGTACTAGAGTCTGGAGATCCCCCAAAACGGAGGATATGGAAGACACTCAGAGCAGCCCCCATAATTCCTTTCCCCTGTTATGCACATCTTGCCTGACTTTGTCTCCTTCACAGGCACAGGTTTCTTACCCAACAGAGAGTCCTACATTGCAGTTAGGGCCAGCCAAAAGTTGAGGTTGCGCTCCTAATCCACAAAACTTTTAATGAAATTACTGGTACCAATTCTAATGATAAATTTTTGGTGATCCAATATATGACAATAAAAACTAATATAAATGGGGTTACTGAGTAAGAGCGGGAGGTGCTAAGGATGGTGCCATCTGTAGCCAATAGCTTCTCCTCCCACGAGCAGAGATTGCACCTCAGGCCATCCTGCTGCTACCCCTCAAGATGGGAAGGCACTGTGTTTTGTGGGCCTGCTGCTGTAAGAGCCCCAAGAACACCGGCTTGAAGCATTCATATTTGACTGGAGGAGGTACCCTCACCTTGCAGACCTGCAGGGCTCTAGTGCAATAGATCCCAGGTGCCAGGCCCCCAGAAAGGGACCTGTCAGGAGCAGTGGACATCAGATCTAGAGCAGAAAACATATCCTATTCTCCCAGGAGCGTTTCTCTTGGTGACCCTGACTCTGGGGATCTGCCAACTGCAGACTTCTTACCACCTTAATATATTTTTTTCAGTGCTGAGATCAAGCCCATTGCCTTGAGCATGTGAGGCAAATGCTCTACCAGTGAGCCACCCCACCCCCTCATACCCTTAGATAAACTTGGACCCACCCCTGGGTAAGAGGCACCAGATCCTCAGGGGGCAAGACAGGGACTTACGTATCAGTGCTGGGGCTGATCTTGGCCTGCCTCCCACCTGCCTGCTCCTTCTCACCTTGGCTAGCAAAGGCTTGTGTGGCACTCCCCCAGCCCACTGCCACTGTGTGTCCCATAAGCAGCTGGGAGCTTGCACTGAAAATGATTTTGTGGATGGGGACCCTGGATGGTTTTTAACTTTTAACACTAGAACTGTTCCTTCGAACAAAAAAAATACGTAAGAAAACTCAGTCCGCAAGTGTAGGCCTGCAGTCTCAACAAGCTCTTCTCACCAGAGCTTTCCTGCCCCTCCCATTCCTGCTGCCCCCCTCAGCCAGGTGGTTGACACAACACACTTGTCTTCCACTTGTCTTCCTCAGGAAGTTCCACCCTCCCACCCCAACACAACTGTCAGTCAGGGAGGACAGAGAAGGCTCCCAGGCCAAAAAGCTGTCCCTCCCCCGTTCCAGGACTAAGACATGTCCCACCTGTCTTCCCCTCCCCAATCTCCTCACAAGTGGCCTGACTGTGAATTTGCTCTGTGAGACAAATGGTTTTGGTCTTCCAAGGAGAGCTTTAGACTTTAAAAAGGAAGCTTATCCATTATTTAGCACAGCTGCCAATGCAGGCAAGAATTCTGCACACTTCTCCCAAGAGATGAACACTTTCCATGATAAGGAATTCAGTGTCTCACCAGATAGCTCAGAAGAAGGCAGCTCTGATTAAGGTCCTAATCAGCCTCCCTGGTCCTCACCCACTGCGACAAGGAGCGGAACCTGTACTAAAAAGCACCAAGTTCCCTCGGGCTCCTCCCCACTCTGCTTTTTCAGAGGAAAGGGAGACTATGGCTCTCAGTGCCACAGTGCCTTCCCCTGTCCTTTGTCTCTCAGTGCCCATGTGACATGCTGGGGCCTATAGGACACTTGCACACATGGGGACCAGTGTGCACTTTCAGACTGGAGCCTAGCCTCCTAGAAAACTGCCAGGAAGGTAGCTACCACTAGGAGGAAGCTTGTCGATTAGCCCTGAGAGCCAGAGATAAGGCCTAGGTGTTCCAGCCACTCTCTGCCTATCATTGTTCACAGTACAAAAACTGCCCACAAGCCCTGAACAGTACAGAAGAACTGTATCCCTGAGCCCACTGAGCTACAGGATCTCGAGAAATAATGAGCGTTGTTTTAAGCCACTGTATGTTGGGATGAAATAATGCACAGTGACAGACAACTGGAGATAGGAGCAGATTTCTGAATGATGTGAGCAAGAGTCTTCATCCTGGTTGCCATTTGCAAAGAACACGGGGCAGCTGGCTCAGCCAGGAGGTAGCAAACATCTTCACTGGGAATGCTGGGAGGCCTGGAGCTCAGAATGACATGAGAAGGAGCCACTCAGAGGGGAGGAGGGAGGAGGCAGGCACCTTGGGCTTGAGCAAATCGGAGCACCCTGGCTGGATGACAAGGTATGCAGAACAGCTTGGCTTTTTGCACAGAATGGAATAGTGCTTCAGCTCAAACTCCTTGCTGCTTATAAATTACTATTCCTTTTATTACCCTGCCAGCTACCTCCCAGGCCCACGTGACTGCTGTTTTTTATACACAGCTGCTCTCCAAGGCAGTGAGCATATAGGTCACATGTCATCGTCCTTGGTGTGGGAAGACACACTTTCTCTTCCAAAAAGAGCCCCGAGTACACGTTGGTGGTAGTGACATGGAAGTGGAAGGACGGCAGGATTCGCCGGACATGATATGATAACAGAGCCTGAACAGGAGAACGTCCAGAAATGACTAGGCTGAAAGCCGGCCCGGTCTCCTTCACACCTTCGCCACATACCCATTCACTCAGTACCCGCAGTTCTGCTTCTCCCACTGGTCCAGAGCAGTGATGGGCAGGTGTCATGGCTGAGGTAACAAAGCACAATACAGGAGAGCCTGGGCAGGGAGCACTAGGAGAGGTTCCAGTGCCTTCAGAACAGTGTGCTTCAGGACCCTGGGAACCTCAGCAATGCCTTGTCTCAAAGTAAAATAAACACAGTTCTAAGCATATCTTGGTGGTAGAAGGTTTACCTGGTAAATACTCCCACCACAAAACAAAAGGGGAAAGAAGTGGAGAGGGAACAGGAGGAAGATGAAGAAGAGGAAGAAGAAGAGACTAGATTACAGCCTAGTTCCTCTATTTTCATGCCGAAAACATGGTGCTGATGGCTGGAATGTTATGACCATTTGGTACTGTAAAAACAAAGTTAAGGGTAGAAGCCAACTACTAGAAATAGTGAAGCAAAATTTAAAATGACCCAGGGTCCTGACAACGGTGGAACTGCTCCCATACCTCCTCAGTTTACAAATGCCCCCAAATAGATGGAGCCTAGTAAAGTGTGGAATGGAGGAGTGGCAGGGGTGGGGGCTAGAAAAGGCAGCAGGGTTATAACTGGAGTTGGGGGATGACAGGCACCCTGGGAATCGTAATTAGGAAACTGACATTTACCAGAGGCTTTCAAAAGCAGTTTTTCCCCTCTGTGACCCACATCTGAAAAAAGAACCCCCTCCTGTAGCCCAAAGATTTGGGAGAAAGCCCTCAGTCAAAGGGTGTCTCAGGAGAGGAAATCTACCCAGAGACAACTGTGCTCAGAGGTCAATGCTGACTTTTCTTAAACAAAAGGAAATCTATGAAGTCCCAGTCTTCAAGACACTGTCAAATTCAGTGCCGCACCCCACACCCATATGCAAAGGCTCCACAAGATTAGACAGCAGCCCTGTGGGGAACCAGGCTGGGTCTCTTTCTGAGAAGTCTGTGGCCCAGGCTGTCGTGGCCCAAGGGCAAGCTTCCTGTGCCCAGGAAGAGAGAACACATCTCCCCTCCAGCAGCCCCCCATGGCTCCTCCCTGAGGAATTCTCAGGCTTAACCTCTCATTTTTTATGGGAAAACAGCCTCTCTGGGTTGTTCTCTCCCAGCATAGCTCTGTTCAGTACCCAAACCAAAGGAATTCAGCTTAGATTTGCAGACTAAACTTGAAAGAGAAGAGATTTGCACCCTGCTTTCCTGCCTTTCTCCCTGCTGTGAATGCTGTTAAAGAAAAAAAAAAAAAAAAGAAAGAAAGAAACAAAAGAAAAAAACCTCTTCAAGCCTCGGTTAGATCCTGTCCATCCAGCTCTCAGAGGCCCATGAAAATGCTACCACCTGGAGTAATTTGTCACCTCAGATACCAAGGAAGCAGCCAGAGACAAAGGCCAGCTCCCAAGGGCCAGCAGGTGGGTGAAGAGGCTGCCTCTGGCCAGAGGATCAGCAATGTGAGTACCTTAAGGATAGTAACTGCAATGGATCGAAGCAGTCAAATATATTTAAATTCATGAACTGTAGTAACAAATATTTTTAAAAAGGACTAATTAGCTATCAACTAAAGTTGTTAACAAGCTAATTCAGTTTTGACAACTAACATATAAAAGATCAAGCAGGATACAGAAAGAATCTCCAGAGTAGATATATATCCCAGGATATAAAAGAAAGAAAGGAAGAAAGGAAGG
>PVKA01010042.1:0-65921 GCA_004027165.1 Ctenomys sociabilis
CAAAAGGATCAAGATGATCCGGGGAAATGATCATGGTCCGCCTGTGTTTTTTGTACTCATTTTCACATCTGCAATCTTCGGATGCCGGTGTTCAGCAAACAGGTCATACTGCTCCGTGGACTGGGGGATGTCATTGAGCAATGCCATGGGCGGATGGTAGCCTGGCTTCTTCTGTCCAAGCAAGCTTGTCGACGATGAGTAGTCATCATCATCATCTTCAAGTTCAGTGGTGGGAATTGATGTCACGTAGCCAGCAAATCTGCTGTCACTTCCACCATAAATCTCCTGGTCATAGTAACCTGTAGAATCAAGGCCCACTCCTTGAGCTTCATCAAGAGCTGCCTTCTTGCCTTGAATATCATGAATCTGTGCTTCAATATCTTCATGAGTCTTGGCGCTTCGCCATTTTGTCCACTTCAACACACAGACGGAACTGGCACTCCCTACCACTCAAGTTTCTTGCTCTTCTCAATAAACTTCCATCCTGGCTTCAATGTCATCCTTATCTATGGACATACATGCATGATCTTACATTTCCCAAATTTAGCTCCAGTGCCAGGTCCTCTTCTGGGGCTCAGACACACATATTCAAATGTCTGGAGACTACAATCCCATACAGGATCTTTACCAACTTCAAAACACTGCCATCTCCTCTCCTTGCTGTTTACCAACTTTCAGACCCAAGAGAGAGCAACAGCTGCCCTGCGGCCCTCTCCTCCATTTCACAGCAGCTGTGCACTAGGTTTTACATCCTGAGCATCTTTCCTACCCTTCCAATCTGGTCTCCAGGTGCTCTGGCCAAGTGCATGCCCTGCTGCACCGCTGACACCTGCCCTCACACCTCTACGCCAGGCCCTGCTCCTTCCTGTGCCTGTGGCCCTCTCATCTGCAAGCCTTCCTCACAGCTCCCCATACCACAGTGCAATCATGAGTCACCTGCTGGTGCCCCCAATCACTGCACAATTTGCTTTCTTCTAAAGCACCACTTTGACTCACTGCACACTGCCCACTGTCAGAAAGCCAAGCCAGGGCCGTGGGCCCTCAGCATTGCTAGGTACCTGGCAGCTAGCACCATCCCTTCCTGTGCCCAAGGTGCAGCTCTCACACACCAGGCTCACGTTACCTGAGCCTGGATTCTTTGAAGGTCCCTATTTCACCTTTTATACGCCCTTGCAAGTCTAGCCCCCAGAAGGAATTCAGACTTGTATGTGGGGAATAAATTTGCTAGGTACAGAACATAATGTGCCACATCCATGCTCCATCAGCTGCTGTGGTCCAATCAGTACTGGGCAAGAGGAGCTTTGTAACAAAAAGGCACAAAGATGCATTTCCTAGTCCAGTGCTTGTTCACAAGCACACAATTGCTGTCTACTGTGTAACTCCAGCCAAGTTCAGCTGCCCCTAGACACCTGTAAGAACCATAATCCCAAGTGCTGTGTTTTGCTGGCATTTCCACACTGGAGGAATGGAAAGCTGCCACCTGTCTGTTCTCTGGCCAGCCCCCATGCTGTGTGCTACCTCCAGCCAATGTAGGCTGTGCTCTGGCGTGATGCCCAAACTGCGCAAGTGCATGCCGAAACACTGAGGCCAGCCCATGCACTGCGACCCTGAGCCCAGACATGGCAGCCAGTGTCACGGCAGGAGACTCCTGAATTAGATGGGCTACTGTCCACTACCCAGCTGACACCATCAAGTCACACCACTCGGAGGGACTCCATTACTAATGTACATGAGGATCGGATTTGTCTGCACTCATTACCAGTGCTAATGAGTTCCCCAGCCCTTGCTGAGGGCCCAGGCCAGGTACTAAAGTGGACACTGTATCCTTGAGAACAGAAAAACCTACCAGTAATAATCCCTGGTGTCCTCTTCAGCGTCCTATAAAGCTCAGCTTGAACTGTAAGGTTGCTGTGTACTATAGTGAGGATAGGAAGGTAAAGACATAGACACAGTTACCTAGCAAACAACACCTAAAAACTAGACTGGTAACTCCCTATTCACGTCATTAAACACTGGAAAATTTGCTCTTGAAAATACCCCTATGTGAATGTAGAGGCTAGAATGTGCTTTGAATGCAAATTTTATCAGCAATATTTTAGACAGATAAAGCCTTATCCCTCAACAACAAGCACCACACTGAGTAATTCTCTGAGAGGTCAGAACCCATCAGCTACTCAAGAGCAGGCATGAGGAGAGAGCAATGACTAACGCAAAACAGAGGCCCTTGAGGCATGTGCTCTTCTGCAGACATAGTGACCTCAACGCCCCAGGTAGTTTATTTCTCTGCCTCTCCACTCTGAAGAATTAGCACAGAATCTAATCCAGCACAGCCAGCAAGGCCCAGGGCCACAGGGCTGCTGCTGTGGGCAGTACAGCTCACGATGGTGCCGTGAAGGTCAGCAACTGGACACATCAAAACTTGCATAGAATTTTTAAGCAGCTTTATACAGCTGTGAATTGTTTTCTAAATATAGACTTGTTTGGACCCTGTTCTCCATTTAGCCAGTGAAAGAAATCCTGAAAGCTGAGGAATAAGCATGCTCTCTCTTCATTAGCACTATGAATTACTCTCTGTACCACCACTACTCCTGTGCTGCCTCTCCTGTCTGACAGATGGTATCTCAAATGTACCACCGCTGTGGAATATTTACATTCCACAATGTATTTTTTTTTATTTTACTTTTGTTTTATTGAAGTACAAATATCGATGAGACAGTTTTAAGATACCTCGACAAGATGGATTTCATAAATTAATACATTGCAAACTGTTTTCATAAAAACTAGATACAATTATCTTTTTTTTTTTTTTGCAGTACCAGGTACTGAACTCAGGACCCTGCACTTCCCAGGCAAGTGCTTATTCTACTGAACTATCTCCTTGGGCCCTTTTTAGTTTTTTTTTTTTTTTTTTGACAGGGTCTTACTATGCAGCCCACATTCATAGTGATCCTCCTGCTTCCTGCCTCCCTAGTGCTGGGATTACAGGCACGCGCCACCACGCCCAGACTCCATCGCAGGCTCAGCATACCCGAAGGCGGGGCCGGCACGGCATGCAGACCCAGGAATTGAACCCTGGCCGCTGCGCTTACCTAAGCAAGCGCTTAGTCTGCTGAGCTATACCTCCGGCCCTTTTACAATGTATTTAAACGTGTTTCTCAGGCATGTCTGTTCTGTACTTTCACTTTCTTAAGTACAATGCCAAGTTTCATAAAATAGACCACTCTTCTCTTCTGGGAAGTGCTGAACCCTTCCAAGTGGCTTGGAAAAAGCTGGACAGCAGAGACCATCTTCCAAACTATTCATCAAAAAGAAACAACACTACTAATTTAGGCCTAATGGGGCTACAGTGGAGACAGCAACACAGAAGGCCATAGGGACACTCTGCTTCCCTCCTGGGGGTCTGGAACTCAGGGGATGCCTGGAGCCCAGATCAGGAGGTAGAGGACGGGCTGGTTGGGCCCAAGGCCCAGGGCATCAGCTCAGTGTGATCAGCAGATGTGACCTCTGGCTTGTCCAACACAACAAATACAATTAATACACAAAGGCAGCCTGTATTTTGGAAATAGGACTTAAGGAGCTTTGGAATGAGAAAGAAAGAAAAGCTGAGGTAGTGGAGTTGCCTCCATGGCACTAGGCAGAAACAGAAACCAGAAAAACCAGTTTAGTGTCCAAGCCTCACAGGAGATATCTAAAGGTGACCAGCTCCACTCTCCAGTTTCTTCACAAAGGTGGGCTGGTTCCTTTACTCAGGTAAAGTGAGTACTGCAGGCAGACACTTCCATGGAACAGCACTGCTTTTCTAAGTCCTTGACATTGCTCCATTGGTGTGCTTGTGCTGTCCGCAGCACAGCATTAGAAATGTGTTATTACTCATCAGCAAATGGAACAGCAAAAGTAAACTGATTTTCTTTGGTCCAAAAGTCCTGGACTGATTTTAGAAGTGGGACATTATAATTATTTCTGCTTTTCAGAAGTCTAATTAGAGTTTTGCAAAATCTTATGAAATAATCCAAAAGGAGCTGCTCCAGTGGGCAGGCCAGGCAGTCTGGGTCCAGCCCTTGCTCATTGCCCATTTTTGTGCTTCTTGGTTCAAGACATGGAAGGTGCTAGAAAGGATTTATGATAGCAAACAAAGACAACCTAAAACCGGGTACTTCCTACTTGGCAGTACTGCACTCCACAGCGGTGTGTATCTAAGATTCCCAGGTCCCACCTGACATCTTCCCTGTCCTGTGCCTGATCTTTGTCCCCTGTGAAAAGGATAGTTTTACTTATAAAAAGCACTAGTGAGTGCTGTCCTCATCAGTGGTAAGTACCATGGTCTAGAAAATACTCCTGGCTTCAGACAAGCTCAAACCTTCCTCAGCACCCTACCAGTTCACTCACTGTAGTTTTTATAGCTCCTATGTTCACTAGTGTGCACATCAAATACTGTGTCCAGTGTGGCACCCTGTGATGAAATATGGCACCTGATAGCGGTTCCTCAACAGAATCTGGCTCAGAGCAAGAGCTGTGCAAAGGAAGAAAGATTCCTTGAGGGGGACAGAAGGTGCCGCAAGATGAACAGCACAACTATACTGACAAGATAGAAGGATTGGTCCAGACTTTTGGGAAAGAGGGACAGAAACTGGTTAAGAGGCAATCAGCATGCCACAGTGCAGATGGTGAGAAGTCCAAAGAGCAGGGCTCTGCAAGCACACAGAGGAGGGCGACTGTCTCTGCATGGCACTCGAGCAGCACAGTGACCGCCTTGGTGTGCCTCTGAGAACACATGGACTAGGCATTCATTGTGGGGGAGCAAATGTTCACTGCACCTGTTCAGAAATGGTTGTTGAACCTGTAAGTAAATAAATGCGCAAGAGGGAAAAAAGTTAAGGAGTTACTAACAAGAAATCCAGACAGTGCATAGTGAAATCCTTTAGCAAGAGGGCAAAGTGGACCATGGTCAATGGGACAACCTCCAAGGGAGCCTCAGTGAGCTCAAAGCAGACCTTGTGCTTCTCGTCTCTAGCAAGGTAAATACAAACACCACTCTTGCTGCACACATTCTTGCCCAAAGGTATTTCATTTTTATTTTAGTTTTTAAGCCAGGCACAAAGTGACTTGTGTTGAAATACATCCTAGAATTTCAACTGACCCAAAGAACAAGAGTAGCCCACTACCAGTACCACTTGGCACAACCCCAGAAGCTCCGGCTGATCACTGAGCTGCTGGCACTGACAAGTGAAACAGCAGCAAGCTTCCTACACTTCAAATGCAGGACAGCAATCCTACTTGGCCAAAAAGGTGGGCTACCCAGCTACTTGGGCACCCCAGGCCTGGCCGGCTGGGGTCACCAAGAGGGTGCTCCTAACTGGGGACAGGCTTAGCAGCCCCAGCAACTTCCAACCAGACTCTCAGATAAAACTGAAGGACAGAAAACCACGAGGAAAACAAATTTCTGGTATTTGTTCAGATGGCTTCTGGCAAGGATACAGGAATTAAAAAATGAAGTGAAGCTTGGTATAAAAACAGCACTGTAGAAGAATCACAAAACAAGCATCACTGTACATGGTACCTTTGCGGTCTGCCGACTGAAGCCTTGCAGAGCGAAGCAATATCCCCGTGGGACTGAGCATTAGCATTCCCATCCATCCCTGCTCCTCGGTCAGCTCACTGCCTTATGGCTCTCTGCCTGCAGTGACTCCTGCCAGAAGTAAGGGACCCCACAGTTCCAGGCCTTCCTATGGATGTCCAGGGTACCTCTGGAGCCCGAATGACACCCCAAGGGAAGGGCTGGAGAGCCCAGGAACAGAAGCTGCTCTACTGGCACAGCTGCAGATACACAGACGCCTTACCATCTCCAGGAAGCCAGTGCCCAAGCATGCACTCTTTAAGTTTTACACACCCACGTACACAAGTACTTTCATATACACGTGTGTACAAGCGTCTGTGAATGTATGCTCAGAACTCTATTCTTTACCAATTTAGTTCTGTATTAACTCATATAAAGTCATCATAAAGAGAATGCAAATGAACAGGAAAACAAAAGTCAGTTGTTATTTAGACAAAGTACAAGCTACTATTGTTGGCTGAATATTTTCTCAGGGAAGCCCAGAACTCTGGGATGTGCTCTTCTAGTATTCTATTTCTTCCCAAGTAACTGTTATGGACACCCCCACTCCAAGTCCTCTCTCACTTCCTTCTCTAGGAAGCCCTCTCCAAGGCATCCTGCGGCTTACCTACGTCCCCCAGGGTGGGCATATGACCCAGGGCAGTCGGAGAAGCCCGTCCGGGGCCATGCTGGTACCTGGCTTAGCAATGGGCATGAAGAACTGAGCCTCCCAGGAAGTGCAGTAGAGCTGCCAAGGGCACTCTCTGCCCTCTGGATTGGGCTTACATCTCCAGGGTGTCATCTCAGGCTGAGGCAGGGACAAATGGCAGTCCTTTTACCTGCGCCTTCTGCCCCTAAATATGTACTTCTTGTCAAAAACTCAATTGGTGGTGGTCTCAGGACTCTGCCCTGACTTCCCACCCAACTCCCCCCAAATACTGGTGTCCTGGTTACTAAAAGAATGACAACACGGCACAATGGATTTGCAGATGCCTACACCAGGGCTCTCAGGGAAGGCTGCGTTAAGGTGTGCCACACACGAGGGTGGTGAACACCACGAGACTGTCCTGTATGCTAGTCACCTGGCAGACAGGCAGGGTCAGAGCTCCACAGGAGGCTTATGCTCCATCAGCATTCACTCCTTAAACAGTGATGGGAAAAAGCGTGTCTACATTCAGCAGCCTGGCCCCTTAGATTTATTAAGAAACCAATCTTTCCAAATAAGCTAATCTCTTCTTGTGTCTTGCTGGCAAAACTGGGCCAAATGGCCCCATGACCCTCTAGAGAAAGACAAGGACAAGGGGTAAGGAATGGCCTCCACCTCTCTACAGTGGTGTCCATTCACGGGTGCAATTTTCTCTCCCTGATTCTGGTCACAAATGAACTGAATGGGAACCAAATCAAATTTCCCCAGAAGGTCAACACTGAACCTAACCACTCAACTGGACTTGGTTCTCACCCAAGTTGATTTTTCAACCAGAATCAGGAAAGAATAAAGTTAGTGAGTCAAAGCTTAAGAGAAAGTTAAACAGAATGTGTTCTGAGTTATAACTGCCAGTCTATCTAATCATACAACTACCTAGTTCTCAAAACCTTCTCATTCACAGAGCTAAAAAAGATACTTAGAAAGACCTAGCCATGTTCAATTTAAATCAAGTCAAGTTGCTTTTATTAGGAACACTGAAAAACTAATCTCTGAGACTTCAGATAAAGGCTTAAACATTCTTTCAAACAATGTAATGATAATAAATAGTACTTGAGTTAAGGCTTTTTTACTATGTCTGGATAAAAATTAAGCTATCATTATATTATCCCCAGTAAAAAATTTCATTTCACTTACAACAGTAAGACACTATCTGACCTTAGTGCAGTAAAACTGGAAATTATTGACAAAAAACCCCACATAAACACTGCAAACTAAGTAATAACATCCTGAATTACTGGTGGGTTACAGATGAAATTAAAAAAAAAATTAAACAATATTTACAACTGATCAAAAACACAGATATACCTTACCAGAACCTGTGGGATGCAGTGAAGGCTGTCTTAAGAGGGAAATTTATAGCAGCAAATTTGCACATTAGGGAAATAGAACAAGCCCGAATAAGCAATTTTGTGCTGCACCTCAAGTTCCTAGGAAAAGAGCGAGTCAGCCCGAAGACAAAGAAGGCAGAAAATTATGAGGATCAGAGCAGAAATTAGTACAATGGAGACAAAGAATACAAAGAATTAATGAATCAAAGAATTAATTCTTTGAGAAAATAAATAAAATTTATGAATCCCTAGCTAACCTTATCAAAAAAGGCAAGAAAAAAGTGCAAATTCATGTAATAAGAAATGAAAACTGCAAAATCACCATAGGCCCTATAGAAATTCAGAAGATCATAAATACCTACTTCCAAATCTTTACTCCCACAGATGGAAAATGGAGTTTCCTTTGGCAATACATATGAATTGCCAAAGCTGAGTCAAGAAGATATAAAAACTCAGAATAATTCAGTAACAGGAAATGAAATGGAAAATATAATAAAAAACCTACCAACAAAGAAAAGCCCAGGTCTTGATGGATTTACAACTGAATTCTACAAGAAATTTAGATAAGACTTAATGCCAAGTTTTCTCAAACTCTTCAATGCAATTAAAAGGGAGGCAATTCTCCCAAACTCATTCTTGGAGGCAAGCATTATTCTGCAACCAAAACCTGAGAAACACCCAACTGAAAAAGAGAATTATAGGCCAGTCTCTCTAATGAACATAAATGCAGAAATCCTCAATAAAATACTAGAAAACAGAATGTAGCAAAGCATCAAGAAGATTATACATTATGACTATGTGGCTTCATCCCAGGAATGCAGGGATGGTTCAATATATACCACGTTAACAAAAGGAAAGACAAAAACCAAATGATCATCTGAAGAGATACAAAAGCTTTTGAGAAAGTCCCACACTCATCCATGATAAAAATGCTAGAGAAAATCAGAATAGATGGTCTTTACCTCCACCTCATAAAAGCCATCTATGGGAAACCAATAGCCAACATCATACTGAGAAGAACTGAAAGCCTTCACTTTAGAATCAGGAACAAGACAAAGATGTCCACTATCACCACTCCTATTCAGTACAGTTCTGGAAACATTAACTAGAGCAATTAAACAAGAGAGAGAAATAAAAGGAATAATGATTGGAAAGGAAGTGAAATTATCATTATTTGTAGATGACCTGACACTCTACATAGAAGAATCCAAAAACTTCACCAAGAGACCTATAGATTTAATAACCAAATTCAGTAATGTAACAGGATACAAAGTCAGCACTCAAAAATCAATAGCATTTTGGTACACAAATAACAAGTGCACCAAGAGAGAAATTAGGGAAACCATGCCTGTAATAATAATATCCAAAATAATGAAATACTTAGAAATCAATCTCACAAAGGAAGTAAAAGATTTATACAGCAGGGCCAACCAGATAGCTCAGCAGATTAAACTGCCTATTTAGGCAGACACAGGGGTTGGAGGTCTGACTCCTGGCCTGCAGTGCTGGCCCCACCCCTGGGGGGGTGCTGAAACTGCAATTGAGATTGGGTGTGGTGGCATGTACCTGAATCCCAGAGCTTGGGAATTCGAATACTAGACAATCACTACAAGTCTAATCTGTGTATGGGGACCCTGTAGATGTCCCCTGCACTAAATACAAAAAAAAGGGGGGGGGGAGGGGAGATTTATACAGTGAAAGCTATTGTACTTTATGGGCCAATGTGATAGCTCATTGGTCTAAAGCGCCCACTTAGACAGGTTCAGGGGGCCATGGTTTGAGCCCTAGCTTCACATGCCACACCAGCCCCATCCTCAGGGTAGGCTGAGCTGCCGCCCTCCCAAAAAAGAAAGTTTTAGTACTTTGAAAACAGAAATCAAAAAGGATTTCAGAAAATGGAAAGATATTCCTTATTCTTGGATAGGAAGAACCAACATTACGAAAATGGTCATACTACCTAAACTGTTACCTAGATTTAATGCAATCCCCATTAAAATACCATTAGTGAATCTCACAGATCTAGAGAAAACATTCTTAAAATTCACCTGGAACCAAAAGAGACCTGGAATATCAAAAGCAATCCTGAACAAACAAAAGGCAGGAGGCATCACAATCTCTGACCTGAAATTATACTTCAAAGGTCCTGTGATAAAATCAGCATGGTACTGGCATAAAGATGGACTGCAGGATCAATGAAACAGATCAGAAGATGCAGACACAACTACAAACACACTCAGCAACCTTTCTTTGACCAAGGGGTGAAATACATTCACTAGAAGAAACATATCTTCTTTAATAAATGGTGCTGGAAAAACTGGCTTTCCACATGGTGAAGGCTAAAACTAGGCTCATGCCTATCACCATACACAAAGCTACAGTCAAAATGGATCAGAGATTTAAATATTAAAACAGAAACACTAAATCTTCTGGAGGAAAATGTAGATAGAAATCTTAAAAGACACGGGTAGGTACAGAGTCATAAACAAAAAACAAACTACACAGGAAATGCTTCAAAGAATCAACAACTGGGGTCTTATCTTTTGAAAAATTTCTGCACATCAAAAGAAATCACCAACAAAGTATAAAGAAAACCCACAAACAAGGGAAAAAAAATTATAGCCAACTGCCTCTCCATCAAAGGCCTTTTACCTAGAACACATAGTTTTTAAAAAATCAGGCACCCAAAATTCAAAATCCCAATCCAAAATTGGGCATCTGAGATGAATATACACTTCTCAGATAAAGAAATACAAATGGCAAATAAATAGATGAAAAAATGTTCAACATTGGTCACTTGAGTAATGCAAATTAAAACAACAGAAAGAATGGATCTGTATTAAACCAGTTGGAACCCAAAGAAATGAGAAGACTGGATTAATACTGATGTAGAGGACTCAGGAGCTTAGTCCTGCTCTAATCCAGTCTGGATCTACCAAAACTTCTATTTATTGAGAGCTAAAAACAAGCTAAGGAATGTGGATAATGAATTAGGTATAAACAAACTGCTATTTACAATGCCTTCTGGCATTCACCAAACTCTAAGTTTACACAACACTAATTGGTAATGTCCCAGGTAAAGGAACAAAGAGACAGCCTCCAGGAACTTGTTGCTCCTGGTATCCTAGCACACAGGAATGACATGGGAAACACATTTCCTTACTCTCTGTTCTTTTTTTTTTTCAAGCTTGAAAATACTCTTTTAATGGCCTCCTTCCTTTACCCTTACCCTTGCATTGCTTGTTTTTTAGATGCTCAGAGTAGTTAACAAAGTTCTCATTTTTCTCCTGAATTTATTGAGTTATTGCATAACTAGTAGAATGCATAGTCTGGGTCTTAGGGAAAGGTTTGAAAGAGGGGAGTTCAGGAATGAAAAAGAAGCCACGATGTTCTTTGTACTGTCTTTGTTCCAAAGCAGCCTTAATGTTGACACCAGGCATTTGGAAAGGTTAAGAAGATTTTACAATGGTCAGCATACTTAGATGGGACAGGTGGCAGGTAGCCTCCGCAGCTAAGGTATTACAGGCATGATTGTCACTGAGTATCCACTATTGTTGCTACTGGATTTTGAAAGTGCAAGAAAGGGAGCTGAAAGAAATGATGCCAATGCTAGGGTCCTAAAACTGAAGATTTCAAAACCTCTATCTGTGTCTATGACGATTAACTATCTGTGTCCATTCATTGAAGCCATGACACCTAGTTATTTGGCCAGGCATCATCTGGGTTATGTTCTGAAGACATCCTTTGGAT
Source organism: Ctenomys sociabilis (assembly GCA_004027165.1). Lineage (NCBI taxonomy): Eukaryota > Metazoa > Chordata > Mammalia > Rodentia > Ctenomyidae > Ctenomys > Ctenomys sociabilis. The sequence goes on from PVKA01010042.1 coordinate 11,375, forward strand.
GGCAATAGATCTTGAGTGGAGTAGATTACCCTCCATAATGCGGGTGGGGTTGTCCAGTTAGCTGATGGCCTGAAGAGAAGACTGAGGTCCTTGAAAGAAGGAGTTTTGCTCTCTGAGTTGCCTTAGCTCTCAGGACCATATCATCTCTTCCTGGGTCTCTAGTTAGACTCTGTTCTTTGTTCCTTGCTCCATCAGGACAGCATGTATGGCTACAGCTATCACCAAGAAGTCAACTAATAACAAATGCTAGAGGGACTGTGGAGAAAAAGGGACCCTTATGAGCTGTTGGTGGGTGTGCAGACTGCTATAAGCACTGTGGAAATCAGTGTGGGGATTCCTCAAAAGGCTAGGATTAGAGATCCCATTTGATCCAGTTATTCCTCTCCTGGGTATTTTTCCAGAAGACCTGCAAACATACCAAAGTGATATACATGCACTCATGTCTACAGCAGCACAATTTGTCATAGTTAAATCTTGGAAGCAACCCAAATGCCCATTACTGAGGAATGGATAAAGATGTGGTATTTTTACATAATGGAGTATTATTCAGCTATAAAAAGGATAAATTTGAGGCTTTTATCATTAAAAGGATGCAACTAGAGACTATACATCAAACCCGCATGTGCAAAAATAATATCGTTTCCATAATGTAAGGATCTGAAAGAGCAAATAAAATCTGAAGGGTGCAACAGATTCTGTGAAAAGGAAATGAATTTGTCTAAAAAGAAGGAATTACTGAGGTGAAGGGATGGACAGCAGAGGGGATGGGGGAAAGAGGCACCCATGTGTGATGCAGGACAGCTTGGGTAACTGCACTACGGACTTCTGCTGGGCTATGGAAAGGAGCGGTTAAAGCTTAATTCTTCTTTTTGTCTTCTCTTTAAATTTGTTTCCTCTTTTTCTCTTACTTTTTAACCACTTTATCTTCTTTCTTCTTCCAATTTTACATGTATATATCTGGTAATCTGACCAACTAAGTTGAAGATAACACTATGCAATACAACAAATAATGTCAAATTCGTATTATTTTAGTGAAATTCATATTTCTAATTTTTTAATTACTATTTTGTATTCTCTTTAAAACAAAGAAGAGTAAAACAAACTCCTTAAAAAGAGCTGAATAGAAAAGACTCAAGTACCTCCTTAGTTCCATGCTTCTCTTTTCTCTTCTCTCTTCTTTTCCTTTGGCCTCCTTACCTAGCACAAGGACAGCAGGACGGGCTGGCCTCTGCTTGTGGCCACGCTGACTTCTCTCCCATCCTGACACCCTTTCCTTTGCACTGTGCTGGGCCCAGGCTGTTCCTCTGCCAGGGGCACTGTCTCCTACATCCTGACCTGTGAAGCCAGCATTAGCTACAGGACCTCTGGCCACACTGACCAAGACTACTAGATGCTTCTCATTCTCCAAGTACTCTTTCCTAGGTCATTTATCTTTCTTTGCTCTGCATCGTAAGGTGGTCGATTTCATTCAGAGTGCTTTCCATTCTTAATTTTTCTGAACTTGGTAACAACAGCTTTTCTGGCACAAGGGAACTAGTGACACAGGATGATTTTTGTCATTGACATCCACATGAAACCATGTTCTACATGCACAAGGCGTTTCCTAACTAGAGTTTCACACTGTCAGATGCTCCTGGCCACACTACTCACAAAGCTGAGAAGTAAAAATAGCCCAGCTAAAAAAAAATAAAAATAAAAAAAAAATAGCCCAGCTGCCCATCAGCTGAGTCGATGCAGTCCACCCACACCAGGGAGCAGGAATGAAGTTCCAACATGCTACAACATGGATGATCTTATAAAGATGCTGCTGAAAGAAGCCATACACAGAAGGCCACAGGTCATGGGGTACCACTTATATGAAAAGTCTGAACAAAGAAATCTACACAAAAGTGACAAGGGCAGCCAGCGTAAGGGATTATGGATGAGGAGGAAAATATGGAATGGGGCTCCAAGCACACAATATACCAAGGAAGGGTCTTCTGGGATGGTGGAAAATGTTCTCAAGGTGAAAACTTCGAAGCTGTGATAAGTTAACTGTGAGAATCTAACTACAAGAAGAAACCAAGGCTTAGAACATTAAGGAAAACAAGACCCCAAAGGCATGAAAAAGAGATGCTGACCTTTAGGAGGAAGGTATGCGGTAGTGCATGAACTGCTATTTGTCACCGTGCCAACTTCCCGGTACTCAAGACATCCCATTGGCTGCGGCAGGCTCAGGGGACTGGAGAGGGTAATGCTAGTCAGTACTGCTCCTGCACTTCAAGTCCAACCCTGGGGAGAACTTTAAAGAACCAGACTGCAACCCACATGAGAGAGGTTGGACAGCAGCTGTGCCTTATCCCTTGGAGGAGGGGACTGCTTTGGGTAAGCAAGCACACAGTGCAAGCCTCTGTGCTCTTGGGGGAGAGCCAGAGGAAGTATCCGGGTTGTAGAGAGGAAAGCCCTCCACTGGATGTTGAGATGCACAGGCCTCTCTGGCTCCCCTGGCCCAGAGGAGGACCAACCTGCACGTTCACCTGCACAGAAGGGGAGTTCTCTTCAACGGTGCCATGGGCACAGACTCCTGCCTTTTGGCAGACCACTTAGCAGCAAGAGATAGACAGTGTTGGAAACTCCTCCTGACCCCGGACTCACAGGTCTCTCCGGGGAGGCCACCTCTGCCTCCTGCCAGTCTTGAGGCAGCAGAACTTATGCTCAGCAGTGCAATTCTGTGACCCCTGCTAAGTCTGGACTTGGCCTATCATGCAGTGGCTCCACTCCACTGATCTGCATCCCCAGCTGGACTCCTCCCCAGCAGACCCACTTCGGTGCCAGGCACACAGTTCATTCCCCATGAGGCCAATTTGGTCACACGTGAGCCACTTCAGAGTACTGAGGATGCACTTTTGCAATTCTGTACATATATACACACATATACATATATATTCAGTACAGGGTCTACAGTCTCACTACACAGGTCAGACTTACAGTGATCCTTCCTGTTTTTCAGCCTCCCCTCAATTGCCATCTCATCACACCCAGGGGCGGGGCATGCACGGCAGGCCAGGTCTGTGTATGTAGGCACTTACACACTGAGTTATCTGGCTGCCCAGTGCAATTCTGCAAGGCTCCAAACATATATTTTTCCTTCTACGGCTCCAGGTGGAGGAGGAGCCCGTACCCACGCTACATAACTTGTTCTCTCCTCACACAGCTCTGCTCTAATACTCTCTGCCAACAACTCTTTGACTTGAATTTCTTTGGAGGAAGGATCTGTCCCACAGGCTGACCTACAAGTTCATGGTCCACACCTGTATCACTGGAAACACTTCAGTTTGGATCTCACTTGAGAACAGGACATTTGCCTGTAGCTTTAAAAGGCCACAGATGCTCCCCAAGGAAGCAGAAAGCTTGTAATGAGAGGCAGCCCCCCAGGGCAGGAAAAAGCCTGGAAAGTGAGCAGCACTGGACAGTGACTTTCCTGCCCATACCTGAGGAGTTCCCAGGACCTTCCCAAGTCCTGGTCTCAACATTTAGCCGCACAGGGGTACCTAAGCTTCCCACAGCTTCTATTTACAATACTTTGGTCTCAGAAATCCAAATGGCCTCAAAGTATGAAAAGTTTCTCTTATACACAAAGATGAGGAAGCTAAAAGCAGCAGTCACAGGGGCCCCACAGGACATGGGTGGAGTACACACACCACTGGACAGAGACGTGTCACCACAGGATGCTATAAACAACGGAGTGCTAGCTCCATTTTCCAACCTGGAACTGATGAAAGGAATCCCAAGTCCACTCCAGCTGTCTGCCCACAAGTAGAGGGGCCGTGGGCTCAGTCAGAGTCTGACCACCAGTCAGTATGCTCATAGCATTTCTACACAACGGAGTGGACAACTTTGGGAAGGAGGGAAGGTGCTCTCTTCTCTCTTCTGGCTTTCCCAGAACAGCCCCACATTGGGCTCTTCCAAGGGCACAGTTGGGAATCATTCCACAGGGCATAGTCACAATCACACAGCCATGAGCCTGGACCAGACAGTCTGCCCACTTCAGTCAGCAACAGCTGCTACACCTTAAACTGCAGGGATCATTTAATGGTGACAGGGTGCTGGGCCCTAGAAAAATGTGAGAGCATAAAGCATGGTCTTTTCTTTCCAACAGGGCAGAGTCTGGAAGAGGAAAGGACCACGAAAAGTTCCCAGCAATATCTCAGGCATCTTGCCTGCAGCCAACCCAGGACACACTGTAGGAAGCTCCAGGAAGGGTGGCACGTGCACTTTGAGAAAGATTCCCATGGCAAAAGGCTCCCTTAAAAAAGACAAAAGATAACACTGGCTCAAAGGAGGAGAGGGCTGAGACAGTGGCTGAAGACTGGGGACCCAATGGTATGGGCAAGCTAGGCATTTTTGGTCTTTACCCTCAGCAAATCTGCAATTGGGTAAAGATTCTCTCTGGAAGGAAGGAATGAGGAAATAAAGTAGAGTACTTTCAAGTTGCAGTTCTGCTATCTATAGAGCTTGCCCCTGTGACTATGAAGGACAGCAGACAAAGGGGAACTCTGCTACAGGAGGATTTTTTCCCTAAGTTTGGGGATATCCAGGGTAAAAAGTTAGCAGAAAAGATCAAGTTAAAAACAGAGGATCCAGGCATAGAGTTTGGAACAACCACATGAGGAGCTGGATGGGCCCCGGGGCCTCCATTAGAGCACCCAAGAGCCAAAAGCACTGGAAAATTTTGATGTGAATAGCACATTTAAGTGATTTTCCAAATCATTCCTGGAATCTTTATAACTTAAATTTCCATTATACTGAGGTATTAAAATGTTTATTAAGATTTATAGATCATCTGAATCTGAAAGAGATGTAATCTATGAATTAGCTCAGCAAGAAAAGGATTTCAAAAAGCCACGTGAACTCGTTTGATATGAGCTTACTCAGGTTCAGTGGGTTACAAATGTCCCAGCAGAGACGGCACCAAGAAACCAGGACCCAGGACACACGGGACTCCAATGAGCAAAAACCGAAGGCCATGCAGTACATTTGCTGGGACAAAAGTCACCTGTCACATCCTAAAAACCAACGGCCCTGTTCTTTCAGTCCCCATGCTCTTCCAGCTCACTTAGTACTGTCTATGTTCCAGTCACCAGCCCAACAAGGTCGGAAATGTCCTCACAGAACAAATTCAAGTTTGTAACAGGGCAGTGACGAACAGTCTCCCCATAGCATTACTTGGGCAGTGTGTTTCTTTATGTACTATCATGAGGGTCACATGGGGAGATGTCATTTTAATCAGTCAATTCTTGATTTGAATAAATTTGATAAAACTGTCATTTTTATATTTTCTGGTATTTTATCTTATAGAAATTAACAAAAAATATGCAAATTTTAGCCATCCTGCATTTAAATAATTGTACTAGTGAAGTAATGTGTCTTGGCTTGAATTTCTAACAGGATTTCATCCACTCATATTCTTTTAATCCTCCAACAAAACATGACCAAGGACTTCCTGGGAGCGGTGATGAGATGGTGACAGCATCTGCTCTGAGAACCCAGCTCACTAAGCTCTTGGAATAAAGAATCCCAGTTTCTAGCTTGAGGAGACTTCTTTTGAGAAGGAGGGAGGAGACAAAGCCCCCAGAGGGGTGAGAATGCTCTTGTGCAGAGAGCAGAAAGCTGGCAGAGTCCCTGGGAACTTGTCCCATAAGGAACACTGGCAGATTTAAGATTCCTAGGAAACACTGGACCAAAGCAGCCTGCAGGCCCAGCTGCATGAGGCGGGTGGTAGGTACTCTACTGGCCTCAACAACACGTGACACAGCCACAGGGTCAGTTGAGCACAAAATGGACTCTGGGCAGTCATCAGGTCCCTGTGCAATACCAAGAGGGAAATGGGGTAGTTTTTCTCTCCTTTTACACTCTAGACAGTAGGTGGTATGCCCCCATTAGAAGACACTGGTCATAGAGAGGATCCTAAATGAGGCTTTCTGCCTTCAGGGCAAGGCCCCTATCCACATCACCAGGCACAGGACAAGCAAAGTGACCAACACAGTGTCCACAGGGCACAGGTCTCATAAAACAGGCTAGTGAGGGCACAAGAGTGCATGGTGCTAGGCAAGTGTCTTGAATGATTTGGACAAAAGTCTACCCCATCCTTAAAGCTTCTTTTTTGTCTTTTTGAGACAGGGTCTCACTATGCAGTCCAGGCTGGCCTTAAGCTCACTTTGTAGCTCAGGCTGGTCTCGAACTCACAGCAATCCTCCTGCCTCAGCCTCCCGAGTGCTGGGATTACAGGCCTGCGCCACCACGCCCGGCTGCATCCTTGAAGCTTTTTAAAGAGGAAGACTTTGTGTTAGCTTACAAAGTCAATCTTTTAGTTAATTTACTTCTTTAGCATAGATTTTAACTCAATCCCAAATATCTATGTGTATGTTTATCTTCATTTGGACAGTACCAACTACATATTACATGCCCTATATAAAGCGCAGCCCTCTAGCAGCAAGTGGGAAGCCCACACTGTCAAAGTATCCAAGAACAGGAAGCCTAGTACATACATGAACTGCACTTAGGAATGGCGTGACCACAGCTAGGAAAGGAAGCTGCAGTCACTTCTGGAGCAGGCTTAGTTCTCTCCTACAGCCTCAGCATCAGTGAAACACGGGTGTGTATTTCACTTCTGGCATACGAAGACTACATTTCAAACCCCTACATAAAATGACAGCTTCACCTAGCTCCTATATATGTGCTCCTCTGTGCTTTAAATCATCTCTGAATGGCTCATAATATTTAATACAATGTGTATGAAATATAGTTATATGGCATTGTTTAAGGAATAGATAAGGAAAAGGTTTGTATTCAGCACAGAGCAATTATTTTAAAAATATACTTTCAGGCTGGGGGTATGGCTCAGTAGCATAAGCACCTGCCTGGTAAATGCAAGGTCCAAAGTTTAATCCCTGGTACAAAAAAAAAGCAAAATATTTTCAATCCATGATTGGTCAAATCTGTAGGCATTGAAACAAAAGACACAGAGGGCCAACCACATCCATATATACCCTATACTACATAGTTACAGTATATACTAACTACACTATACTTTACCAGCATATATATGTACAGCATAGAGCTTCACACATGAATCCAATCACCTTAATTTTATTTATTTTCTTTTGGCAGAACCAGGGATTGAACCCAGGCCCTTGCGCTTGCCAGGAAAGCACTTTTTCCACTGAGCCATCTCCCCGGCCCTCAATCATCTTAATTTTAAATACATATATAAGCGCACATGTAGTCTGAGGCCGATCTTGAGCTGCTGCATGTTAGCAGTAGATTCAGGACTACCTGCTGCCTAGGGCTTCACCTGTACATGAAGCACAAGATGATGACACCACAGGGCTTCAGTGTGCATGTGAAGTACCAGGCAAGAACAGAGGAAGGGTGGCAAGACAGAACAGGTAGGTCAGGTGAGTACAGGCTGAGCTGCTAACGCCCGAGAAGCCACCACGTTCCCGACACCCAGGAGGCTGGCAGGGTTGAATGAACTCTTCCAACTATCATACCATCAGAGCAAGACCAAGAGTTGTGCAGGTTCCTCAGAATAGAAACTGAGGCAGTAGTTTTCAACTTCTCACATGTACCCACCTAGAGCATCTCCAAAGATAAAGAGAAACTGCCTCCTCATGAAGAGATCTCAACTAAACACACCTCCTTGGCCAGTGAGATAGCTCAGCAGACTAAGCATCTGCTTAGGCAGGCGCAGGGACCAGGTTTGATCCTCAGTAGCACATGCTGTGCCGGCTCTTCCCCCAGGTGTGCTGAGCTGGCCACAGAGATGAGGCATGGGAGCGCATGCCTGTAACCTCAGTGCTGGGGAAGCTGAAAACAGGAGGATCACTATGAGTCTGAACTGCACAGTGAGACCCTGCACAAAATACAGAAAAAAAAAAACCAAACAAACGCACCTTCTTGATCCTTTCTATGATATACCAACTATCATGGGGGAAGAATGGAAAAAAAAATCCCAACTCTTGATCACATTACAGCTGTCCAGGGCTGCAACAACCAGTTGGTCATATCTGTACCTGTAAGTTTATGAGCTGTGCAGTTGATTTTCCTTGGAGGCACAAGGCCTGAGCAATAAACGCATGCAAATCCTCTAGGCAAAGAGTGTCCACCTGAAAAGGACAGAGAAAAGGCCTGAATTAGGTATATTTTGAAACTTCAATACTTCTTATATATTGTGTAAGTTAGCAAATATGGACACACACAAAAACAACGAACACACACGGGCACACACGGGCTCATGTGCACACCGGCACACCCAGTGCCTACAATCTTGGGACAGCAGATGGTGTGCATGGGGGAAGCAGTCTCTCCCTTGCCCACCACAACTCCTGGCTGTGAAGCTCTCCTCTGGCTATGCACATAACTCACAGGCTGAGCTGGTCATGGGAACTTGGGTTTCTCTCTGGCAAGGCAAAAAGGTTCAGAGTATCTGGGAATTACCACGAGGTGCCAACCTAATCTGGGTCTTTGAGCAAGACAGGCAATCACTGTTGGCACAAATTATATGGAGAGCCTCCACAGCTAGGCTGGCCTGGTCAGGGTGGAGGGAATATCTGGATGAACGTGTAACTTTATATCCCAGTTGAAAATAAATCAAGACTCCATTGTATGAGTCCCTCTCATTCTGTGTGAAATCAACAGACCTAAGGAGCTGGGTAAGAAACAAGGACACAGGGGGTGGGGTATAAAATGAGTCATGGTGCACTAATAGTGGTTGGACAAGATATTATGTCGGCTTCTAGTACTATGGACAACCACTAGGAAAATAACAAGGTAGAAAATATTAATTACTGAATCTGTGATATAATTCAGGTATAAAAAATAAGATAAGTAAACAGCTACACTCTCTTAATTTACTGGTAAGGACATCTGCTATAATAATGTCTGTAAGTATAATATCATGTATGCACCTGGCACGATACTAAAACATTATGAAAAGTTTGCAATGTATTAATTTATCGAATCTGTCCTGTTAATGTGTCTTGAAACTGTATCATTGATATTTGTACTTCAATAAAATAAAATAAAAAAATAAAATGAGTCATGGACATGAGATGCTTTACTAAGCGCAGATGGACGGCACCTCTGCCCTCTGACGGGCACACACCTGAGCTGCCTCTGTCCTTACTAAGCCACTACATGTGCCACCCAAACAGAAGTACCACGGTGGACTCTTGCCAAGTAATTCCACTATCACACAAGAACAGAGCTCTTTCCCAACTGGAAGGAGCAAGCAAAGGCTTAAGAGGAAATAAGAGAACAGTGACAGATCTATTGGTAACAATTACACCAATCCATTCTAGGTAATAAAATGCTAGTTTATCTACCTATGATAAAATGACCCATGATAATCAGAAATACCATTTATTATAGACCCTGCTGACCTTAATCTTGAAACTCCTTTGGAAAAATGCCACGCAGTGCTTTAGGCACGAGGTATCCTCCCAGGCCCACTGAGCACTCTTACTTAGCCATCTCTGCCTATGGTGTGTTTATTTAGAAGTGTTACCTTTATACAATTTGAACGATGGGTACGTGTTATGGGATTTGTGAGGAGGAAAAAAGATCCTAATTGTAGAAGCAAGACCAAGCACCAAGTATATTTTAAAATCTGTAACTATTGCCACTTTGCTTAGACTGACGTTTGCTGGCACACAATCCTATTTCTTGTCATTAGTGACCTTTGAAGAAGGCTGATCTTGCAGCAGCACCTTAGAAGAAAAAGCATCATGTGCCAAGTCACAGGCGATCCACATCACATTTGACTGCTTCTGCAGCGGACAAATTCAAACTGTACCATAAGTTGCTAAAGACTTAGTAGTGTTCAATTCTTTACAGACTTTCAATAAGAATCATCATTAGATATCAGTATGTTATAAAGTATCACTCTACTATAGATTATATAAAATACATATCATTTCTATAATGTAAATTTATCCTCCCAAAGGATTTTCAAATTGTATCTTTTATTTTTAAGTTAAAAGCTGGCTCTAATAGAATATTGCATTTCCCTCATTTTCATGCCCCAAATAGTATGCAGTCTCACCCCACACTACATATCTAAGCACCTAATTTAACCTTAATTATACAAAATTATATATATATTTGGGTGCTGAAAAATGAATCCCCTTGCACATACTAAACAAGTTCTCCACTGCTGTGTTACATTCCCTATTCCTTTTTAAAATTTATTTTATAGCTTTTTGAATTTTGGGCCAGGGTCTTGATAAACTGCCCAGCCTCGTGAGTAGCTGGGATTACAGGTATGTTAGCACATCCAGCAAGAAACTGTACTATTTTATACATTTCTCTGTCCAGCTATCCTAATTCTGAGAGTAACTGTCCGCATGAATGAAAGCCTAACCCTTCCACCCTAGCAGATACCACTGTCTCACCCACTTGGTGGTTTCTGTCTACAGAACTGACTTTCTCATCCCCTCTGCAGTCAAACTACTATTTCCCTGCCTACTTATACTGAAGACTTTCTTTTTAAGTGGTCACTGTCACAGAAAAAGGCAGAAATTCTCTACTTGAGGCTTGTCTTGCTTCAGGGTCTTATAAATGGGGATATGAAGTTATGCTGTGGGATGCTCAATTTTTTCTGCCTGAAGCGGAATTTAATGACAATCATGATGAACACAAGAGAGAAGAGCTACATGAATGATCACAGAAGGCTTTATAAGCCATCTCCATTGCTGGACAAAGCCATTTAGCACACAACTCAAGGGCACTGAAGATACAGCATTTGTATAGCTGCACATGACACTGAGAGCAAAGCACTCATTTTTACAGGTAAAACTCCATTTTCTGGCCAACCACCTCTTCCCAATTCCCACCTTTAATCACAGACACTCACAGATCAATAATGGACAGAAAACAGTAATCACTAATATACACAATCATATTAAATATACAATATGAAAAGAAATGTGGTCTAATATTTAAACATTACAATTCATACCATACTATATTAACTTATATTTTTCTTTTTGGTACAAGGTATCCTACTCAACACAGTAATACAAAAAGTATAGTTCATAGTTCATACTGATGTACTGAAACCAGTGTGAAGAACTATTTAACTGTACCCTGTTTTTACCAAATGCAAAATGCAGGGACAAGTCTATGTGCAGATGGACTCCAAACAGGGCAAGCTTCTCACAGACCGCCAGTACCTACACCATGATGACCTGCTTCTCGCAAATGAGAGCTGACTGGTCACACCAGGGCAGGCCTTTCTGCAGGGAAAGGAAAGAAGGCTGGGAAAGGTCTAGTGGACTGGTGAGAAAATCTTAACAGGCTGCAGAAGACACATGCACCGAGTGAAACACACAAAGCAGAGAAGCAGCAAGCAGAGAGAGGGTCTTTTGGGACCCTTATGACTGTACTCATGATGAATGATCCCAAGATGCAGGGCCTAGTGTTGCAGTACCCACCACACAGTCTACAGCCTGGGCGGGCACACAGGAGCAGTGGGGCAGGAGGGCATCGGCCAAGGGTAGACACTTCCCGAGTACCCCCACACAGCGCTTCATGTGATCCAGCCTGTGGCTGCCCAGTAACCCTGGAGCTAGCTATCACTATTATCTTGTTTTCAAGAGGAGGCTTAGTGCTCAGGAAACAGGCTTGTTGAAGGTGTGAACATGTCCTAGGAAAGCTGAAACTATCTGCCTAGAGGGCCAGAGCTACCAAGAGAGAAGCCAGGCCTGCAGCCACGTCCCTTCTCACCATGTCCAAGACCCAAAGAGTAGGAACTACCCCATCAACTACAAAAGGGTAAGGTGGGGCACTTCAGCTGAGCACATCAGGTCCTGCACCCGTATGAGGCCCAAAGCCTTTCTGTTCTGAGGCGCATTGCAATCTCTGGGATGAGCAGGTGGGGCTGTCAGCCACATTTCACCACAGGACCTCCATATTTCTTCCTAGAATATCCTGAGTGATTAACACTGCTCAATGAAACAGATATTAACCAAACATGACCTGGAAATCAGTCTGCTTCTCCACCCCTGGCATCCCAGAAAAGAACAGGCTGGAAGTAAAGAACAGTTGTGGCCACAAGAGCAGAGAGCTCAGGTCACCTGGATGAAGAGGTAGATCAAGAGGCAGCACAGAGCTCTCAGTGGGCTGTCGACGGCCTGTAGCTCTTCCCGTGAGGAGGAGAGATTGAAACAGGATAGGAGAATATCCAGGCGCTGTGCCTGCACAGACGGCTCCTCATTCAGCCACAGGATTTTCAAACTAGGTGTTCCTCCTAGTTAGAAAAGAAAGAGAGGTTCATGTATTGTTTTGCTTTGCAACACAGTTTTAATATGCTTCTAGGAAACATCATCAGAAACTACTCTTCTCTTCCCAATACATTAGAGCTTAAACTAAACTAGAATGCAAACATGAATGAAACTTCCCAGTTTAAAAGAAAAAATACCCTAAAGGGCCAACATGCACATCCCACTGAATACTCTACTTCTCTTCTGCCTTCATTGCAAACTGCTCCCATTGCCTACTGCTCCCGCTGCACAGTACTTGGCTCTGAACGTACTCTGCGGTCTCCATTTTTATGTCACACCTTTGTGTGTGAGCAAATGAACCCCGAGGCGACCTTCCTGCCACCCTGCGCTTTGAAGAGACGCACTCTCTTAACTGTGTTCTCAGGTGCTCCATGCATACCGGGAAGGGAGGAGAAGCTCTGCTCCATACTACAGTGATATCTGGCTGGGTGGCTGTGGGTTATTTTTTTCTTTTATGTTTTTACAATGTCTAACTTGTAATCTGCAAAGAGTTTTTTCAGTACTTTACATGTTTGCAATAACTATGATAGTGGAAGTCATTACTTCCTTTAGATCAGAGATTAGCAAACCTTTAAAAATAATATGTTACTAAATACAGATGTTAGTTTTTGCAGTTTCTTTATGTGTCTTCAAATTGTGGAAGGAACCATAAACAACACAAACAAAAGAGGTACAGCAGCATTTTGTTGAAACTTTATAGGCCTGAGATTGGGATTTCATATAGTTCTCTTGTTTTAGGAAATACTAACTTTTTCCCCCTAACCCAATCAATGATTTAAAGCTGTGAGACTGATTAAAATTAAGAGTAAATTGGTTGGGTTTGCAGGCAACAGACCGTTTAGGTCTGTGGTTTTCCTGAGAGTGTTTCTGATGAGTGCTCACAGGCTCCTGTGATTATCCTGCTATGCTATCAGTTTCTTAAATATCAGTCCCATGGGTCTTTTTCCCCCTCCCACAGAGTCCTTAATTGTGTTTAGCATTTTATCTATTTTTAGCATTGTATGTTTGTCTTGAGAAAACTTTTCTGTCCAAAATAAATAGTAACAAAGCTCTTGTGGAGAGAACACTAAAGCCCTTTTAGAAGGGCAGGTAACCTGTGGAGTTGTCTGACTTGGAAGGTAGGAAATGCACCACTGAGAATGAGTGACTTACGAGAAACAAAAGGAAAAAAATTAAAGAATTTTTTTCTGAGCGCTTAGAGTCTGACGCCATTTGATTAGCACTTGTGTTTTTGGGAAATGTGGCACTGTCCCTTGCTTTGGTGTGTGTTATGTAGCTGGTGGCCTTGACCGACAGCTGCAGCTGTTGGGGTCACAGAAGGTGTTTCCCTCTTGGGTCTCCTTCTGGCACCTTCCTGCTGCTTAGACAGGCCACCCTCCACTGAGTCCTGTCCTGAGTCACCCATGATTTCTCTTGATTTAAGCAAACTTTAAGGGATTCTCTTTTGATTTTATTAAATTGTGTATATATACTAAGAATTACAGTTCAGGAATTTCATTTTGTCAGGTACTTTAGTTACAGGGAAGTGGTTTTAGGTTGTTAATATGTAGACTCTTCAGTACACAGCACTCAAACACAGAAAATTCAGATAGATCCCAGGAAAACGTATCTTGATTTCTAACCCAGGTGTACTCAGGGCCCCACATATCCACTCCCTCTAGGGACAAAGATGCCCTTAGACTTTCAAGTAAAGATTTTTAAGCATCCATCTAATAATAAAGAACAGGACAGAAACAAAATCAGGCAATTGTTTACTCACTTCCTTTTTACCCTGTCACAGAGGTTTCTGTGGAGGCTAAGATCTAATGGTACCCCTCATTCTACCAGCCCAGGCACTCCGCCCACCCCATGTAGCCCTGTGGAGGATACACAGCTGCTACCCTGGAAGGCTTTGCAGAAAAAGGCATACACAAATAACAATAAGGACACAAAGGATTTACTGGAAGAATAATGAAGATTAAAGGGAATAATGAACAAATTGGGACAGAGGCCCTGCGAGGGTTTTATGGAGGAAGAGGCACACCCGGGGTTGGGCCTGCTGGCTGAAAGGAGACAGTAAATAATTCATATGCGATGCAAGCCTCCTGCCTTCCTCCCCCATCCACCAACCACTCATCCCATACACCCTCTGCTTCTGGGAAACTACCGATGCAGACCCATGAGGGAGGGTCAGTGCTGCCCTCAGAGAGCTCACAGTTTAGGGGAATGCAGGGGATGAGCCAGATGATCACACTGTGGTGGTGAAGTGTAGTGTGGGTGAACCATGACCGATGAGAGGTCTGCTGAGGTGGAGAAGAACAGCAGCTGGCCAAGGGTGGTTGGGGGTGGGGATCCTGGGAAGAGAAGCTTATCTGTGAGGGGCATTATCCAAAGAGTAACAGGAAAAGCTCAGGGTGAACCCACAGGAATGTCAGTCAGGTCTGTGCTCTGAAAGGGGACTGCATGTAGTGGGTACTGACTGGAGGAACACCAAAGAGGAAATGGGCAGAGAGCAGGTGAGGGGGAGATAGGCTTATCTCAAGCAGATGGAGACAGGCTGAGGAGGCCCTGAATGAACTTAGGGCACTTGGACCAAAAGAAGGTGGTCACACTCAGTGCAGTGCAAAATGGTACCACTTCCAAGCACAGTTCTGCAGCAGGTCACTCAGAGGCTGGCAAAGAACCAGCACCGCAGGCATCAGTGCTCAGGTTTTAACTACAATGGGAAGGCATGGACTTTCTTTTGGCTCTCAACCTGCAGAGGCTATGACACTTTGGTGACATATCTGTAAACAAAGAAATGCTGCTAAACCACTGATGGAACTCACAGGTCTAATTTTCTTTCCCTTTGACTTTTATTAGATCAATTGCCACTGTATCATTCGGAAACAATACAAAACCTTGATTAGAAACTGTGGGAATGCAGGGCACAACTGTGTTTTAACATGCAAGCCAGGAGATCTTGATGTACACAAGATCTGTATACCACTCAACATCCTTAAAGAGAGCAGCTAAAAAGCACAAGGACAAGAGGAATTTACCAACAATAAGAAAATGGCCTCTGAGGAGGCCTAATACTGAACAGATCACAGAAAACCACCAGAGTGAGAAACTACACCCTCATAAATCTTTTCATAATTGCAAATTTTGATCTCAAGTATAGTCTATTTAGTTAAGAAATACTGTTACATATGAACAGAAGAAGTGAAGCCTCTCCATAGCTTCCCCCAAAAGCTTCTATTTAACATGCTTCCCCCCAAGTTCCTGCCTCCTGACATTAAAGTGGCATATCCCCAGGACATGTGAGGTCCTAGGCTCACTCTACAGAAAGGCCCAGTTGCAGTCTTCTAAATGTAGTAAGACATCCATTCCTCATGCAATATTTACTCCTCAGCTGACGACTTTCAGTTATCTCCACCAAGGTGGCATGTTTCTTCAAAGCACCACTTAGAGTAAGCTTGCTCTAAGAAATATGGAGAGCACCAGCATGCAAACCAGTGTGGGCTGAGTCTACTGAAGGTCAGGGTACTGTCAGTAGCTCCAGTCAAAAGAAACATTTTAACTATAACTGAACCCCAGACAAACTTAAAGTGTCTGATGTGGAAAAGTTATATAAACACAAACCATATTCACACACACGCACATTCTTGCAGACACACACACATTCGTGCACGAGCCTTCATTCTCACACCCACAGTTCTATTTATGCACACTCAGACACAAACTTCCATCTCACGCACAAGACATTCACATTCAGATAAATGCTCATACGTGTGCTCCTGGATGCTCAGACACACTCAGCAGACTCGATGGACACACACATTCACACAGGGCACGGGCAAGCCTCCTCCTGCACACACATGTGCACACTCATCCTCTCGCCCCCATACATGCTCCCCATCATGTACATGAGGCACAGCCTCTCTCACTCACTGGTACACATACACCCACGCACGCAGTCCCCCAGCTCTCATTTGGGTGCATGCACAGCCTCAGCCTGGCTGTGGGAAACGAGAGTCTGTCAGCAAGGCTAGGAGGCCCTTGTTGCACTGGCACCTGTGAGGGTCACTGAGGCACCTCAATCAAGCTTGTAGGGACCCGACTGGGCACTAGAGCCCACTAAACATCAGCTTCACAATCCTGATTATGCAACTCAGTTACAGCTCTGGGGAGGGTAGCCCAGGGGGCTGCTTTTTCTTTGAGATAGTGTTTCACTATCAGCAGAGGCTGGTCTTAAACTCATGGCAGTCCTTTTGAGTGCTGGGACTGCAGGAGTGTGCACCACGCCTAGTACCCACAGGGCTTTTAAAAGAGGAATGGAGCCCTAGAAACCAACCACTGCCCTGACAGACCCAACTGGAGGACACCACTTGGTAGGGGCAGGGTGGGGGATGGGTCGCTGGGGACAAGCCTTGGTAATATCAAAGCAATGCCCCATTTGTGTTTTTACAGCTATAAACAAAAGTCAATAAATGAAGACATGCTACCTGGTAAGCCACAGTACTATGTATTTATACAGAAATAAATATTTTAATAAGTTATCTTCAGATTATTTTCCTTGCATATTCCTAGCGTGAAAAACACCACAGAACAACCTGTCTTGCCTCACTCCTGAGGTGCACCCTACAATCAACAGAGGGATGCTACTCTACCTGGGATGGTCATCTGCAGAGGCCTGACGAGGTCCGGGTGCCTCAGTGGGTTTCCAGGGTACACGAACCACTCCTTAACCACTGGGTGAGCGGCACTGGTACCATCTGAGGAAAGACAGCAGGTCAGCAGGGGCAAGTTCTTAGTCCACGAGTGTTGCCTCTGAAGAGCATTCTTTCCCAGAAAGACTGGGAGTGCTATGGTCCTCGGGATAAAGTACCTGGCACAAATAAGTGACGTTAACAGATTTATTCTGGCTCATAGTTTAAGATGACTCAGTCTAGTGAGTTAGCCTTAAGGCAGACATGACACACAAATGGTGAGGACAGACAGAAAAAAGTGAGAAAAATGAAGAAAGGAGGCAAGCAAGCTGAAATTGTAAAGTTGTCTTTTTAAGAAAAACTGTAGCTTCTAAGAAAGCCTTTTTCCCACTCAGGAAGCTCACTCAGAAAAGGTAATTCCTAAAGGCCTCCTTACAGCGGACTGTAAATCAGGGCCTGGCCCCTGGCGCTCTTCAGATGTGACTGCGCTTCCTTCGTCCTCTAGCAGCAGCAACACTGGCGGGCAGCACAGCTCAGCTTGAGACACACACAGGAGGCAACACCTGCCCGTGCCTGCCAGGGCGCCGGACAGCCCTCCCTTGAGGGAGCTCTGAACTGCACTCTGCTCTTTAAGTGCATCCTAAAATAAGATTCTCTTCATGTCTTTTTACAGTGCACCCTGCACATTTCTTTTCCATGAGAACTTGAACAGCAAACCTGTGAACTTAATTTTAACCCCTTCCAGTGAAATCTAAAAGTTCTGGTTGTTTTCTTTCACTAATTTGTGCTTATTTTATATAACTTTTTGTAAAATCCACCAAAACTCTTCTTGTAAGTACATGAGATATTCTTCTACTTCCCCAGGACTCAGCGATACCCTTTTACAATATAAAACAGACTGGCTGTGGCACTGTGACTGAATAAGAAGGAAGTGCTTAAAGATCTGCAAAAGCAGACACTGAAAAAGGGGAGGAATGTCAGTGCACCTCAGGGGATGTTTGTGTTAGGAATGGAAAGACAAACAGTTGTCTCCTTACTAACAACTATTCATAACACAGAAACAAGAGGACATGAAAGAAATGAAATAAAAGTTTCAATTGTGGTCAATGACTATAGCAATTCTAGAGGTGTTACTGACAAAACTGACCACGATCTAACAAATACCCTATAATCAAAGTGAGAAAAAATACTATTATATTTATATACCTTCTAGATCATATTATATGGAATTTATCTATTACTTATTCAAAACAAAGGATTTCAAAAACCATTTACAACTTCAATTAGGTCTAATAGACTAAATAATGAAAAAAATGCAGGACAGCAAAACATCAACATTCACCACTGTTATTCCTACTATCATGTTTGGTGGTAGAGATTTTACTCAAATTACACCACCCATAGAAAAAAGGAAAGGCCAACATGACAGTAAGTGTGTTGTTCAAAGAAAAGACAATAAAGCAAAAATAATTTAGAAGGACTGTATACTACTGCTAGATTATAACACTGCACTGTGTACTGAATGTCTTTAAGATGTTCCACACAGAAAAAACTGAATAAACTTGATTAAATTATCATTTTTATATTTTCTGTTATAAAAATGAACAGGAAAAATACATAATTATTGGTTACTCTGTAGTTAAATCAGTGAACTGGTAAGTGGTTAAAAGTGTGAGATAGATTCCTTATCTCAGTTTAGGGTACCTCACCAACCAAACCAGGTGACAATGGAAAGGCTCTGCACTCCAGGGCGGCCAGGAAAGCTGGGGGAAGGAGCTGCAGATAGCAAGCGATGTGCCAAAGTCAAGGCGCCAGTGACCTACTTGCTCTGAGCCCCTCCTTCCCGACAGCACATTCAGCTATGGACTTGACAATGAATGAATCCACTGGTACATACTATCCAGCCTTCTTCATAAAGCCCCACTCCAAACACAGAAGATTCCTGGGAACAGTAGATCTCAACCATAACACACAGTCATCAACAGTTTCTCCCTACCTCAGGGTACAGAGAATCACTCAATCCAGAGACCAACAACTAGAGCTCATTCAACAGGTCCTAGGATGCCTCACAATGCTGCAAAAATACTGAGAAATATTACTGATCTGGAGCTTAGTATCTTACACCATTATTAGTACTTCTGGCAGATTAACTAATATTCAACCTGTAACACTCAGCTCAACTAGACATACAGGCCTGGAGCCCTAGGCTATGTACCAGGGAAGGGCCGCATTTAGAGACTGGCAGGAGAGATCAGCTCTGTGAAGGCAGAGGCCAGAGAGATGCCACAGCATGGCTCTAGGTGTTGCCAACAATATAAAAAGAGAAATGGAGGGCAAGATGATGGGCTATTGACTGTCCTGGAAAAGCTTGTTACACAGGTTTTCCCCATATGAATTCAGCTGTTATCATTGCAAGAGCTCAGATCCTTGATGTCGCTAAGCATGGCTACAGTTTACTTTGGGGGAACTCTGGTTCTCACCTAATCATTGCTTCCTGGCTCCGGTGCAGAACCCTCTCAGCCTGCTAGCACAGATTTTTAATCCCACTGTGCAGGTTTTCTAGCTTCCACTGCTGACCTTTTGAACCTTCCTAGTGTAAATCCTTGATACATACTTGCATGAGACAAGTGGCCTCTAGACCTCCAGCTGAATTCATTCAGGACAATGCCTGGGATCCAAGCCCTCAGCTCAATTCTTTGGGTCTCTAGGGTGTGGAGAGATCTCTTGCACTCTTCTGCATTTGACTTTTTGGGTAAATACTATAAAATAATCGTATAAATTGTGTGTTTTATATTAAATGTATTCCCTTGCAAACCCTGACAATACTATTTGAAAAGCTGGTAGCAATAACTGAGAACAAAGACACTTCAGCATGTTGGATGATTAATTGTTGCAAAGCAAAGCCAATGTGAAAGGAAGACTTTCTTAGTCTACATTCTCACTCCACCTACCTTGAACCTATCAAAGGCTGTAGCCACCATTTTTGGTCCAATAGTGGAACTGACCCATTGCCTATCTCTGGGGAGTCCTATCCTCAAGATATTTCTCTGTAACTACTGGCTCTTCTATCTCCTGAACCTCTTACCTTCGCCCCTCTGTGCTCAAAACCCCAGATGTCAAACCTTTCTGCAACTGTGCATCTCTCCTGTCTTCAGCTCCCTAACAGCTGCCTCCTCATTTATTCCTTCAGTTCCTTTATCTGGCTTCAGTCCACACTACTCCCCCAAGATGGCACTGCCAGCACCCACCATAGCCTCCTGACTGAAACCCAATGGTTGCTAGTCTTTCTTGCCTCTACGTGTAAATGCCATGTCCCTCTTGGGCTCTACCCTACCTGGGGAAACACTGGCACTGCAGTGATGGTGATCAGGCAGAACTGACCCTTGATCATTCCTTGTCTACCATCACATTTCCAGGCCAGCTAATCTCCAATGCAAATAGCCAGGAGGCTTTCTGTTCTTTAGTTCTATTGGTTGGTGTGTTTTTGGACACAAGGTCTCCCTATGTAATTCAGGCTGGCCTGAAACTTTAGCGATCCTTCTGTCTCAGCCTCCCCAGTACAGAGATTACAGGTGTGCACCACCACACCCAGCTCTCTTTAGTTTCTTAAAAATGAAAACCAGGCTGCTCCCCTCTCAATAGCTACCCACAGCCCTCAAATATAAAAGCCGCTCATCTCTGCCCTAGCAGCTCTCACAGCAGGTTGAAGGAGCCCCCAGAACAAAAGCAGTTACATCTGCTCGGGGCCCTACTAAGAGCGCCCCATGCTCCAGGCACACTGCAGGCCCGCAAGATCTTTAAGCTCAGGGTGACCCGTTGTGCCTCAATCTCTGGCGACAGTTCCCTTGACCTCCGCTTGGTCGAGCCTATTCCCCTCCCTGTGCGTCTCCCATCAGAGACCAGATATCAAGGACGACACCTTCCTGCCTCTGCTAACCTCAGAGCTCTTGCTGGCTGCTACAATGCTGACTTTTAACTTGGTACACTGGCACACACCTGTAATCCAGAGCTCTGGCAGAGTACAAGGCAGAAAAGCACATATCTGAGCTCATACTAGGCAACTGAGCAACTCATCAGTCTTAAAATAAAATTTAAAAGGGCCTCAGATGTAGCTCAGTGCAAAGGCCCTGGGTTTGGTCTCTAGCACAAAAGATAAAACAAAAAATCCCAGCTCACTGACATACAGGCCATCCCTGCCCCAACTGTGAGCTCCTGCAAGCAATGACCCTCTGTCTTCAGCAGAGGTCAGATCAGATGCTCATGAAATGAATTTAATGAACACATTCAACGTGACCTAAATTTCACTCACCGAGGAAGAAGGGAAGGTTATTTCTGACAGTCCCCGAGTGCATGATCTCCCAAACGTAATGGCTCCACCAACTCACCAAGGGACACTGTCAATTCTCCCCTCGGGAAACTGTTTTAACTAAAACTACAACACTGTTCAGCATTCAGTACTGACAGCTACATGCTATGCCGGCCTTTGCACAGGAGAAAATCCAAGTTTCCATAGGCAAAACAATAAAAACAGAATTAGGCTAACCTGACTTTACATTGCCCATATGGCATTTCATCTGAAACATAAATTTCAGGAGAAGAAGCAGATAACAAACACAGAGATACAAAAACTATATTTGGAGGGGCAGTTAAAAGAGGTACTTTAATGAAAACCAGAGTCACAGTATCCTATAGCCTTGCACCCCACCCCACCTTTGTGACTGCACAAGTTGTGGCCCCATTTCCTTCTACCCAAGGAGGTCCGAAACTAGCACACAGGGGCTGGAACGGCTGTTTCCAGTGTGGAAAGCATCTACACTCACCTCAACTTGAATGCAGCTATTTACTGTAGACAGCTAACTTAGATATCTAAGATTATAAGACAGTAAGAGAGGGGTAGGTCCTCAAGGGAAATGGTGCAAAAGATACAATGTGTTACAACCACAGCTAGAGGCACATCTGTCAAAGGTCAGGCCTCAAGATAAAGACAGAATGACCAGGCCTACGTGCCTCTTCAACAGACAAATAGTACATTAACAATTATTGGATAAATGGTGTCACCTGGCCCAGTAAAATCTAAAGAGACATCAGTCATGGGTAAACAAGACCTCCCAATCTATCCCTTCTTTAAAAAAAGAACTTGGGCTAGGGCTTGGGCTTCCATGTGCACTTGCTACGTGACCTGCTTTCCCACTAAATCAGTATTACCTAGGCAGCTATACTGGTACCCTACTGGCTAATCAGTTTTGGCCCACATTGTGTCCACCTTGTGATTTTATACCCATCTCATGATTTTGCTCTATCAAACCTCCTTTATGAAGGAGGCTTATTGGTAACCTACTTTCAGGTTTCTTCTTGTCTCTCAGGAGCTGTCTCAAATTTTTCTTACTCTTAATCTCTGTTGTGCTTTAAAATTCATTCTTTGATTTTAGGAAACACAAACTTGGTACATCTGACCTGTACAGATGGGGAATTATACTATTTTCCCCACACATAGCCTCTCACCCCTAGCCCAAGTTCCTACACTCAGACCCAGTCACACCTCTCCAGGATCCTTTCAAAAGCCAGAAGCAGAGGCAAAGCACTACCTGAGCCTCACCCAGGGAAGAGTAGAACTCGCCACATGCTGGGCTCAACCCACACCCAAGCAGCTGCCACAGTAACACTGTCATGTGATTACATCTTAATCAATGAACAGAAAACACCACTGAGTTTGTTCATTACTATATCCAAAGGACAGACACATCTTTCTACTCTGGAAAATCTTTTCCATCCAACTAAGACTTGTTTTTCCTGCAAACAAAATCATGAAACCATTTCTACTCCCAGCTGTTGCTCCTAACTCTGCTGCCTGGACCAAGTATACACGCAAACTCCCTAGCAGCAGAGGAAACACTGATTTTGCTCAAGTGAGAGGACTCAGGAGTGGAGGTGGGGCCAAGAGAAGCAACAGCAATGTTTGTTTTAATCCCTTCATTATGGGATGTTCCAATTGAGTAACAACATTTCTACTTTGAAAAAAAATGTTTGTCCTGTGGTTCTATCATACTTTCATATAAGCCCATACTCTTAGGATTCTAGTTCTTACATTCTTTTTGTACACATATTTGAAAACAGTAAACCATTCACATGTGCAAAATAAGGCCATAATTCACATCTTGAATCACTAGCGATCCATGCACAACTGTTCCATCATGTGTCTTGTTTGTAGCACGAGTGGTGCAGGCCACTAGGAGCATGTTAAACAGATAGCTAGGAGGGTTTTGCTGGGAAGGCCAGTGACGGCCAGCCTCAGTACAAGGCTGCTAGTCACTTCCTGGAATGTGCTCAGTGGAAGCGAGCATGTAAGAAGGACAAAAGGCAACTTGTGTGCATGGCAGCCAGCAGGCATTAGGCTTCCCAATACTGTCAACCAGGGAGACCTGCTACAGCAGATCAGCCTGCCTCTTGGAGACTCTTTTATATCCTAAAGATATAGCTTCATAAGGAGATTTAACAGGAAGACTAAAACATAGACCTGGAGTTAGTATCAGAGGCAAGAGTGAGTGTGAAGCCACGATGGGACATAACTACAAGGCTCCCTCCCTTCTGGCCACAGTGGCACCTAGCACACCTAGCAGACTCACACTATGTAAAGCACACAGTGCAACACCCACCTACACTTTCTAAACCCTGCTCTGAGACAGTTATCCACAATGAGGACTGTCTCAGTTACTCTTCTCTCGTTACTGGGACAAATACTTGGAAAATCTTTTCCATCCAACTAAGACTTGTTTTTCCTGCAAACAAAATCATGAAACCATTTCTACTCCCAGCTGTTGCTCCTAACTCTGCTGCCTGGACCAAGTATACACGCAAACTCCCTAGCAGCAGAGGAAACACTGATTTTGCTCAAGTGAGAGGACTCAGGAGTGGAGGTGACATCTTGACATCCAAAATAGGGAAGGAAAGGTTTATTTAGATCACAGTTGCTGGAGGTTTCAGACTGTACTCAGCTGGCTCCAAGGCAGGGAAGCACAGGGAGAGGGCAGTCATTCATGGCAGTGGCACAGAACACAGGGCAAAATGGGAGGAGCAGTGGCAAAAATGGCTATGGAGAGCAAGTCTGTGGTGCACTCAGGTTATCTGCCTCAAGCTGGGTGCAGCCCTCATTCACACCCATAATCCCAGTGGATTATGAGTTAATCACAAACTCAAGAAGTCCACCCCATGACTACATGAGGCTTTGGGAAACTAGATATAAACCATAACAAGGACCTCCACAGTCTCTGTGCATAGCTTGGGGGCAGGGCTAAGGCCATGCGAGTGAAAGAGGCACTAGTACTGCATCTCTGCTAGGAAGCCTGCACATTAACTGAGCAGGCTCTCTTCAGCTAGTATGACTGACATAGAGTCTGCTGATGGCGAGACCAAGTTTCTCTCCCATCTGAGTCTGAAATTCAACCACTAGAGCTATCCTTTTCTAAGGAATTCCTTGCTAACACCAGGAATTTTGGCAGATGCAGCAAAATGACACTGATGTCACTTCAGCTCAGCTTTCCACCCAGTGAGGAAGGACATCAGACAAGAAAGAACAGGAACAAATGTGCAAATGCGAAAGGACTAGGCCTAAGCCATCACACACTGAGACCAGGAATAACAGAATGGGTGGCACTTGTTTTAAGAACCTGAGAGATTGAAGAAGAAAGGCCTAAGTCAAAAAACAGGTGTCCAAATAGGCCCTGTCTTTGTCTAGTAATAAACACCCTATACCCTATACGCCTACAAAATGAGCTTTATAATTTTTTAAACATTTTTAAAGAGAATAAGAAATAAGAAAAAAAAAAGTAAAAGCAACACAGAATCTCATTTTTTGCTTTGTTTGTTTTTGGTGGTACCAAGGATTGAACTCAGGACCTTGAGCTTGCCAGGTAAGTACTTATTCCACTGAGCTATCTTCTCAGCCAGAATCTCATTTTTTAAAAAGCACAAATCCTGGGAGCTAGGGAGATGGCTCACTGGAATAAGCGCTTGCTTCCCTGGCAAGCGTAAGGGCCTCAGTTCAATGCCTGGTACCACAAAAAAAAAGCACAAATCCTAAGACAATATATTTCATAGAAACAATACATGCCACATTGATAACCTCTGATTAACTACTTGCTAATTAGATATACAAGCCCCTGGCACTAATTTCTAAATTTTCATAGATGTGATATTTACAATTATGGATCTCACAAAGAAAAAAGAAAAACTCTTTGTTTCTTATGTTGAACGAACACACTGCACTTTACCAGTCAGCTTCCCAGAGTTGATCCCCAGTGGAACTCTTACCAAGAAAGACCAGGAGGAAGTTCTCACCTTGGCAGTCTCTCAGTAAGACTGAGTAGACGCGCTGGCGCACGGGGCGGTAGATGAAGGCCTGGCTGGGCAGGGCTTGGTCCAGCTCATCTTCTAACGTGTTGCTGCACTCAATCTCGCCACTGCTCATGATGTTGTACACCAGGTAGCTTTCCGCGTGGACATGCTGGGTCCTAGCAATCTGCTCAAAATAAAAATGCAGTGGGTTTGTTTTCTGTGTACTACCATGTTCCCTCCTTACTTCTACTGCTCTTCCTCTGCTGCCCACTTCCAGTCTTGTCAGTCTGCTGTGCAGTATCTCATCATTTTGCCTACTCAAGGCCTTTCAGCAACCACGGGCTAGCTGATTTCCACCAGGGCTGCCACTAAATGCTCCCCACTGATTCCAGATCTCATTTCTTCCCTTCCCAGTCTATCTTTCACCACCATCATGCTGTCTTCTTGGAAATCAGTCCACTGCTTTCCTCCATTGCTTCCCTAGCTGGAATGGCTACTATGAATTCTTCACTGTGATAATCCAGTCCCTCAACCTCCTGTCTCCTTCTACTGTATAACCCTACAGAAAATTCTTCGAATTCAGTCTCAGTGGACCTTTTCATGGTTCCTCAAGAACAATCCTCTCCCAACTCCTCTTAACTCCAGGAACACAATCCCCACCTAGAAAGTTCTTCCCCACCACAGCTCCCACCCTTCTACTCCACAATTTACATTCACCAAAAGTATCACTTGCTCCATGAACTTCCTACTCCTCTTCTCCCATGTAGAACTCCGCCACTCTGTCTTCTGGGTCTCAGCTGCTATCCTGTCTAACCCCTCCTGCCAAACCCGAACTGTTCCGAGCTAGTAACTATACTGGATTCATTCATGTGGTCAATCAACAAGGTTGTTTTGAGGTGGGGATCTTTTCAGTTTCCCAGGTGAGCCTTGAACTCCCTGCTCATCAAGCATCTGGCTTTATCCTCTTGAGGAGCTGAGACCACAGGTACACCATTGTGACCAGCCTGTTTACTGTGTAAAACCACAGCCACATTTCTCTCTGCATGCCATGTGGCAGAAAATAATATGCATGGTTTAAATTAATTCTACTTCCTCATTAAATAAGCAGTTAAAATCACTTTGTCTTTAATAACCTACATGTAGGTCTTACTTTCCTGTGAACATTCTTATCACTTGGAAATAATACATACAGTATTATTCAGAATTCAAATTCAAACAATCTCCCAAAAGCATGTAAAATGTGATGGTAGGATGACTTCTGCTATCAAAGATTGTGGTTCCAGGCCGGGGAGGTGGCTCAGTGGAATAAGAACTTCCTTGGCAAGCGCAAGGGCCTGAGTTCAATCCCTGGTTCCACCCAAAAAAAAAAAAAAAAAAAAAAAAAAAAAAATCAAAGATTGTGGTTCTATTCATGTATGCTTCAGGAGTCTTTGCTAAGTGGACTCTTTACTGTAGACCTCAGCCAATCTCTCCACCCCACTTTCCTCATGTAAACCATGGGTTTAATGAAAAATACCAATTCAAAGGGCCACCTGATGGTGAAAGAAGTCAGTGCTTGAAAAGCATGCAACAGGAGACTTGGGAGTCCCACTCAGCTCATCAGTGGAAAGCCACTACAGACTGCACTAATGTCTGGCCCTCTGCAGCCCAGACCACAGCACAGTGTCTACTGCACTGCTACAATGTCTTCAAACCAAGGTACACCTGCTAGTTGCTTTCTTAGCAGTAAGCTCAGTTTTAAGTGAGAAAGATTGAATCTGTATGGTTAAGGTGTCTTGAAACTGTCTGATTGACATTTGTAGTTCAATAAAATAAAAAAAAAAAATAAAAAAATAAAAAAAATTAAATTTAAAAAAAAAATAAGTGAGAAAGGGAAGGAGGGATTAAAAGTAAGGTTGCACTGTAGACCCTGAAGAGTCCTGGCTTGGTGCTCTGACCAGGGGACAGCACAAATGACCAACACTACCATGCAGACTATTTGAGATGCTCAACGTTCATGTCCTTTTAGGGCAGAAATGCTTCCGAGTTGTTTCCATTCCCTCTTCCACTTCTGTTTTTATTTCAAAGGAGTTGACACTTCACACCAAGATATCTTTAATTTTGACAACTTACAGAATTTGGGATACTAATATTCACTTCTGGGAATATACAGTGTAAGTTCTCCACAATTATGAATTTTAATTCATCAATTAAGTTAGTACGATATAAGTGCTTTTGTTTCTACCCTTCAATGTTACACATACAGTGTATACCTGGAAAAATCCTATCTACCTAACTTAAAAACTCTAAAGTAAAATTAATGTACTTTATCAAGCATTATCAAACCTTATTATTTGCTCTCCAATTTCATTTTTCCAAAATGCTCTCCAGAAAACACATAGGTATGACTGGGAGAAAGGTCACACTCCTATAATCCCAGCACTTGGGAGGCTGGGACATGTAGATCAACATGAGTTTGAGGCCAGCCTAGACTACACAGAGTTCAGGCCACAAATGAGACCCAGACAGACAGACAGACAGACAGACAGACAGACAGACAGACAATAAAGTATGGCTGTGGTCATGCTCAACACTGCTCTGTACTGTGGCCTTTCCACCTAAGGCATCTGGGACAACTCTGCTTGTTCATCCACACAGGCTAGAATTCTAGCTGCCTATGACACAAGGTTACAGACCTCTACTACAAAAAAGTTTTTTAGAAAGAGCTGCAAGAGTGACTTAAGAAACTTTAAAATTGTCTCTAAAGACACAAGTTCAGCAATAATGCCACACAGTACCTGCCTATCTGCCCATGCATAGGTCTTAGAAGACCTTCTGAGGTTCATTCCTGTCAACTCCTCAAACCCTTGTGAGTAGCCTCTACCCTCCACCTGACTGTAGCACCTGTCTACAGTCACCACAGCTGCTGCCAACCCAACTGCTTGTCTAACCCAAGCCAGACATTCTGGCCTCGGTATCCATAGCATTCACACTCCAAGGCTACTCTTCTGTTACTGAAAGCTGCCTTCCTTCCTGGGCTCATTCTCTTCCTGTCTTAGTGGTTTCTTTCTTTCTTTTTTTTTTTTTTGGTGGAACCAGGGATTGAATTCAGGCCTTGTGCTTGCCAGGCAAGCACTTTTTCTACTGAGCCATCTCCCTGGCCCTCTCGGTGGTTTTCTTATGTCTCTGTTACACATGCTCTTTTAGCAAGGATCTTGTGAGACATAAAAAAACAATTCCCAGGCTGGGGAGATAGCTCAGTGGCATAAGCGCTTGCCTGGCAAGTGGAAGGTCCTGAGTTCAATTGCTGGTACAAAAAAAAAAGAACAATTCCCAAACACTTGTCTCCTGCTACTAAAGAATTTGAGGTCTGTATGTCACTGTATGGATCTGTCAGAACGCCATATACCCCACTCCCTTGCACTGAGGCTCAGCCTGCTTCCCCCTTTCTCACTCAGCTAATGTAACTACCATCCCTGGTGCCCAGAGAGAAACTCCATTCACAGTATGTCCCCCTTAAGAGAAGTTTTACTTCTGAAACAACGTGAGCCTGTTTCTTCATTTCCACTGCTATTTTCCTAAATCTAGCTTTGTCTTCTGAGCTTCTGCAAGTCATTTCAAAACCATCCTCTGCAACATA
Source organism: Ctenomys sociabilis (assembly GCA_004027165.1). Lineage (NCBI taxonomy): Eukaryota > Metazoa > Chordata > Mammalia > Rodentia > Ctenomyidae > Ctenomys > Ctenomys sociabilis. Next base: position 40,318 of record PVKA01010042.1, read on the forward strand.
ACCAATGTTTTATAAAGAACCTATCTGATCACACCACCCTGTTGAAAAATATCCAATGTTTCCTCCATAAATATTTAAGGCCAAAATTTGTCATTCACAGGACACCCTCTGTCAGGCTCAACTCCCTTGGAGGAACTCAGTGAGCTGAACAAGAATGGGCCCCATGAAGCAAAGAGAAGAGCATTAGGACAGCCCTCAACCCAAAAGGAATATGAACAGAGCCATATGCAAATGATGAGGAGTCCAGAAACAGGGGCCTGGCGTGGCAGTGCATGCCTATGATCCCAGCAATCAAGAGACTGAGGCAGGAGGATAACCATTAGTTCAAGACAAGCATGGGCTACCTAGTGGAGGGGGGACACAGTGAAATGCAGGCATAAGAAAGCATACAGGGTACAGGCAGAGAAGCCAACACTGCCTCCTCCGCGGGTAATTCAGGGACTGTGCAGGCCTTTGCTCTCTGTCAGATGTTACTTCCCTACAGCCATGTGTAAGATTAGGAGCATGTGGCTTCCACACATCTGTCCACATTCATGTTTCCAGACTACAGACCATTTCATCTTACCTTCCCAGATGCCACTGAACTTCCACACTAGCAGCACAGGTAAACGTGATCTTGTTAACCAAGTGGCATGAAAGGCTCAGGTTCAAACCCTGTCTCTGTGGAGTGCAACCACCATGACTCTTGGTCATCACTGGCCTCAACACACCTCTGCTGTCACACGAGAAGGCAAGTATCTGCTTTCTCTTAACAGAGCTTCATGATGGAGGGAGTACTGGATAACTACAAAGCACTCATATCTAATGAGAACCATTTCTGTATGATCTACATTGAACTAGCTATATCCAGTCTGCATCCAAAAAGTGAATAAACTAAAGCAGCCAGATTTGGCTCTCTGCCCTCTTTCCACACTTCTTGCCATGTTACCACTCACCTCAGACTTCTTTCATTCCTGTCAGCACCAGCTCTATTCCCATGTTGTGAATCACAAAGCCCCTGCCTGCCAACAGTTCTGCCTAAAGTCCAGCTCCAAACTTCCTCTAGTTTGTAGCCCAATTCCTTTCTCCTCTGAAGTACTTACACAAATGCTTCCACAACATTTTCACTTGCACCTCTACTAAAAGGTTGTCCTGTTCTAGATCTTACTATAATTATTTGTACCCATTAATAAGTTAGCTATCTGCTAACGAAGTAGACAACATGAGGTTAACAAGATCAACGTGCAGCAAAAGGAAGTCACTAAGAGAAGTTAGAAGTATGAGAAAAAGCAAGTACTTCATTCAACAAAATAATGAGCCACTACAAGCAGATATTATGCTAGGCACAAAGAACACAGCATTGAGAAAAGACCAGACTCCGCCCTCCACATTGAAAGTCCAGCTAGAAGGCCATCTCACACTTGAAATCATCACTCTGCAATCACAGGGTGTGCTACGAACACCAGGGACACAAATCACTAATGACAGTTAAACTTAAATGTCAACTTGCTGGGCTTGGGACTTCTGGAGTTCAGCAAAACACACATCTTTGTCCAGGTGGGTCACAAAACCATAACCTCGGTCCCTGGCCCCTTCAACTCTGGCACTGATCCCCTGCTCTGCTTTTCTCAGCCTCCATGAACTCAGCAGCTCTGCCTGGCCTAGCCTTTCTACCATGACATTCCGGCTTTAGAGCCAACTAACAAACCGCATCCTCTAGAAAATGGGCAAAAATCATGCCTTCTGCCTTCAAATTGTGTGTGTCAGATATTTAGTCACAGCAACAAAAAGCCAATACACTACTGCCCACTATTTCTCTGAGTGATGTGTAAGCTATAACAGAAAAACTAGTGAAGTGTTAAATACAATGGTAGCAGCGAGCCGGGCGTGGTGGCGCATGCTTGCAATCCCAGCACTCGGGAGGCTGAGGCAGGAGGATTGTTATGAGTTCGAGACCAGCCTGAGCTACAAAGTGAGCTTAAGGCCAGCCTGAACTGCATTGTGAGACCCTGTCGCAAAAAAAAAAAATAAAAAAAAAATAAAAAAAAATAAATAAATAAATACAATGGTAGCAGAAACTCTTCAGGAGGAAGAGCATGTGCAGGGCTCATAAAACTGAGAGAAAAAAATCAGTGAGATGCAAAGCTCTGGAAACAACTGCAAAGTTCAGGTGCTAAAAGCCATGGTTACACTGAAGCCACTGTTTTGGTCCCAGGAGTGACAAAATGCAAACAACAGACTTTATTCCTGCATGCAGCATGACAAGTGAGTCGATTGCAAGAGGGGGAATTCTGCTCAAGAAGTGTTCTAAGGGATTGTGACTATCATCTAGACAAGATAGCTGCACTAGGATAGTAGAAATGGACACTGCACAAACTCGTAACTGACTTAAAAGCAGTAAGACTCATGAATATTGCTTATAAAAAAGGGAAAGAATTCCTAGGTCTATTGTTTGTATAACTAGATGACATATATTGACACAACACCTTGAACAATTAAAGTGCCTAGCTAAGATCTTATTTGATTCCAAGATGCTGCAATATCACTGGATATAGATGTGCCTTATCTGTAAATCTGGGTAAAAGGGCTAGGGGTGTGACTCTGGGGTAATTTACTATGTATGAGGGGAACAATCATGCAAGCACTGTGACTAATGCAGAACCTAATGGAAACAGGTCCCTAGCTGTGACCCTCCCTCCAAACTCTTTGTAAGTTTTTTCTGGAATTATCTATTTATTTGATACAGGGTATAGCTACACAGCTCTGACTCATAGTGATCCTCCTGTCTCAGCCTCCCCAGCACTGGGATTATAGGCATGCACCACCATGAATGATTTTGGTGGCCGGCACAATACTACTGGAACCCTGGGGATGGCATGGCACATAGTATTGGGGATCAAACCCAAGTCCTTGCATTTGCCAGGCAGGCACTTACACCACTGAGCTATCTCACCAGTCTCATCAAAACTCCTTATAGGTTCTGTAACATGCTCACAATGACTCCCAAATCTTAGTATAAATAACCTTCACAAGCTTTAACACCTACTGCTTCTAATTTTTCTCCCCTTGTCAAATCCCATACTCCAGTCTGGATGTTCTACTTGGACTCCATGAAGACAGATTACAATTGCCACGTGTTTAGGGTTCCCATAATGAAAATCTTTGCCTATGCAAAGCAAATGTTGGCACTACAAAGGTATGGCTCTGAATCTACTTCTTTGAGGAACTTTCCCCTGCACCTTATCCCAGAGTACTCTCTCCTTGGAATACACCTCTGCTCATTTTACTCATGTGACAACACCAAATGGGGTTATACTGTAATGTGCTTTCACATGTAGAGCACCAGCCAAGATTCAAGAGGTTCTTACTCCGTGGAGCCCCTGCAGTCCCTTAACCATGACAGTTAGTAAATCTTCATTCATACATCCACTAGTTGATATATTTTCAATGATGACATCTTAGATTGGGATGGGCATATCCACCTACCTTTAAGATTTCAGGATCTGAAACCATGGTCACTTGCTCTTTTATTTCTGGCTCCCTAGTCATAGGATCTTCTTGTGTAACTTCAGGGTGTACACATGTGGGTGCTTCTAGATTAAATTCAGGGTCTATTCCCATAGGTGACTGCTGGCTTATTTCAGGATGTACACATGTGGGGAGTCCTTGCTTGGGCTCAGGATCTATATGTGTGAGAACTTCTTCCTTAGAGTCAGTATCTGTGCATGTGGGATCTTCTTGCTTGGATTCAGGATCTGCATGCATGGGAATTTCTCGCTTACATTCAGGATCTGCACGCAGAGGAACTTCCTCCTTTGATTCAGGATCTACATGTACGGGAACTTTCTCCTTGGAATCAGGATCTGCACACATGAGGACTCCCTGGCTGGATTCAGGCTCTGTGCAAATGTGAGCCCCTCGGGTGGATTCAAGGTCCGAACTCATAGATACTTCTTGCTTGTCCAATACTGTTACACCTTTGGGTTTTTGGAAGAACCATGGAGATATTTTTCCTGGCAAGAGATATGATGCTACTCCTTTATAAAAAAGAGCTTTGTTTGGTCCCAAAGGTAACATTTCTTCTAATTTTTTCTCACCTTGATGCAAATGAAGAACTTTGGATATGTAGTCTGACACAGCTAAGATAATATTACCCTTTTTGTCAAAGCTCCCTTTTGAAGATGTATAGGAAGACAAGCATTTATACCGAAAGCTTTCAAACATGCCCTCTGGGATGATATCATTACCAAGGAGACAGGCCAAAAGAGGCAGGTCAGCCACGTGGAGGCCCAGACTCTCACAAAGCTTCTCACGACACAGCATGACTGTGTCAAGACTCTCCAGACAGAGGTCACTAATAGACAAGTAGGGACAAGTATCATAAATCAAGTAATCAGTGTCTTCCCCAAGAATCCCAAGGCAGTTATGCTGGAGACCATAGGAAGCCACTTCGTAGTCTGCTTCCTGCAATGAACACAAGGTTTGCTGGCCCATTGCCTTCAGAGCGAATCGTGTAAATATGGCCAGCCCAGAGGGGATAAAGAACATATTTCTGCCTGGCTGCTCCCTGCGTGACTTTATGTAATGGAAAATCTTGGAAATCTCCTTGTTGTTCTTAAGCCTTCGTTTGATCCACTCATCTCTCTTATTCTGCTCCACCATGCCATCAAAAAAAAATATCAACTTGATGCCGACGGATTCAAAGGTTTTAACAAAATCTCGCAAAGCAGCAAAGTATTCTCGCCATTGGCCACCACAGATCCAAGACTCTGGAGTGTACCAGTACCGGAGACAGCACATGGCGTCCACCACAATGGTTGGGGTACAGCCTGGGTGCCTGATGAGGTGGTGCTCAGCCATCTCTTTGAGGTTGACGACAGTACACACATGTGGGCAGGAACTTCTCACGAACCCCTGCAACCCTCTCACACCCATGACTGGACTCTGAAAAAGAATGTGTAAAGAAAAATAAATTCATAATGAGTAACTATGACCTCACCACTAGACAGAGAACTTTTCAAAGTAAACACAAGACAATAGCTAATATCCCAAAATATTATGTAAACAAACCAATGCAACACATTGGCTAGGAGTCTAAAACTTTTCAATTGAAACACATAAAGTGCTTTACTTAACCATCTATGATTTACCAGTTACAATTCAAAGACAATTCAAAGACAATATGAGTATACCAATCTTTTAAGCTTTTCACCAAGGCTATTATTTAAGATATTTACACCTCTGTAAAACACAGGGCTGAGGGACCAGATACATACACATATTCACAATCTTTAATCTGTAAACAAAAAAAGGGGATACAAAGGAAGGACCATTTTGTGTCTGTATACACAGAACAGTCAGGATAGATATACAGCTACTTCCTCTTAATTCAACGAGTAGAAAGATTGGTACTAACAGTGTTTGGACAGAATATTCTGTCCACATCTTATACTATGGATAACCACTAAGAAGATAACAATGTACAATGTATTAATTATTAAAAGTATCCTATTAATTGGTTTTGATACTGTCTCATTGCTATTTGTTTCTCAATAAGATTTAAAAAAATCTTTAATCTGTAAAATTCTGATAAGACTGGCTAAAAAAACCAAAAGTTCTATTTCACAAATAAACTATTAAGTAATTATTAGGTTGAGAAAAGGCACCTTTCTTCAAGTTTTAAGGATCTAACCTGGGTCTCACACATGCCAGGCAAGTGATTCTACTGTTGAGCTGCACTCCCAGCCCCAAGAAGGTTAGCCTGCCTCCTCCCCACTTATTTCTCAAGAATTTACCCATACTAGTGGACCCTGCCCTCTTATGTTAACAATATGAAGCTATCTGTAATAGCCATTAATAATCAAAATATACCAAATTTAGTGAGATTATATTTATGTTTAAATTTAGAAAAGTTTCACTCACTATCATTAAATGGACTATAAACACAAGCCCCAAATCACTACTTTAGTACTGCTATAGAGTGTACTATGGACACATTGCCAAAGTATCACTGCTGCAGTAGAACAAGCCTCATAACATGATCATTTCCACTGCCAGGGGATCTGCTGAATCCCACAGAAGGCTACACTTTCCCCCAGCATTGAAGACCTAACACAGGGCTTCACAATGCCAAGCAAGTGGGCCTAACACTGAGTCACACTCCCAACCCCAGGAAGTTAGCCTCTTATTTCTGAAAAAGGGTGGTTTCTGTCCCTTACTATTACCACAAGGGGAAGGAGACAAGCTTTGAAAAGCAAATACAAGAACACAAGGAATGAATAGCAAGCATCATAGGACTATTATTCTATGCTTAGCTTTGAATTAAGCAGGCCAAAGGTCAAACTTCAAATCTGGAGTCTGACTCAGCTTCTGTGTTCTTTCACAGTTCCTCACTGGGTGCTGCGGTCCAGAAGAGCTCACAGCCAGCCCCTGGGGATTCCTGCTCTAGGCGTTCTCAGGCTTGGCAGCTCTCAAAGGGATGGCTGAACTGCTCATCACACGGTGAACACACACAGGGAAACAGAGCTAGGAGGGTCAAGGCAAACCCAGCACGCCCCTGCCATGCTGCTGCACCCCATGGGCATCTTCTGCCACACTAGAGCCAGCTGCCAGTCTTTGCTAATAAAAGACACTTCTTTTGGTTTTTGTTTCAGGCATTTTTGGCTAAAACTTCAAATGACAACAATAAATTTCTAAACATAGTCTTTTCATGAGGTCAGGCTCAGCACCCTTTTAAATTTTATTGATATTTTTGCTCTCTTGTCTCAGTAATAAAAATCTTTTAACTAAGGAGCCCCTGGTTCTTCCTCTTTCTTACAATTTCCTCACATTTTTGAATCACAAATTATCTTGGGGTGTAGCATGACAATGTATTCTTCTGTGGATTTTACAAATAAGAATCTGAGGACCGGACTTGGGAAAAATGTCAGCAGAGGATGCTGTTCAGCATCTCCTGGTCTGAACCATACTTGTGTGGTACAGCTCATGCAGTGTGGAATATCCAAATGATAGGAAGCTGGGTTTTACTTCTAACAATCATTCTTTTTTGCCTTCTCTTTAATTCTGAGTACATACACGGAGGCATTTCATTCTCTAAACAGATTATAGAACAAAGGAATGAGTTTTACCTGCACGCTATGCAGGAAAGTTTCATATATAAATAAATGTTATATAAGAGAAAGCATGGGTTTATGCTGCATTTTAATTGCCCAAAACATGGTCTGGGATGCTCCAGCATCAATACTATTAAGGTGACCCTTTAAGGCTATCATTTGACACATGAAGGATCCCATAAGTATCTGAGAGAATAAAGAGGCTACCTTAGGCAAATTAGTGAGATACTGAAGCAAAAAGGACTAGAGATGTAGACTGGTGATTGTTATGGTTTATGTCTAGGTGTCCCTCCAAAGCCTCATGATCCACTGGGATTGTGTGAGTGCTGCTGGGATTATGGGTGTGAATACTATACCCAGCCTGGGGCAGATAGACTGAATGCAACATAAGGGAGAGACTTCTCTGTGGCCATCGTTGCTCTTACTCCTCCCTTTTGCTCTTGCTGTTTTCCACCACCATGAACTGCTGCGCTCTGCCATGTGCCAGTCTACCTTGGAGCCAGCTGAGTATAGATTAAAATCTCCAGTAATTGTGAGCTAAATAAATCTTTCCTTCCTTCACTTTGGGTGCTGGGTATATGTCCCAGCAACAAGAGAATACTGAGACAGAATTTGGTACCAGATAAGTATGTGTGGGGCGGGTGTGATTGCTGTGGCTAAACCTGACTATATGAATTACAAGCTTTTGGGAATGGCTTATGCAAAGAGATAAGACAGGTTTGGAGATGTTGCCTGTAAGAGAAGCACTGAAATAGCTTTGGCTGTTCTATATGGGAGATTCTGGTCAGACTGCAGACCAGAAGACTGATGGAAATCCTGCCTGTAAAGATCAGGCTGGGGAGGTTTCTGCTGGGAAAGGGGACTGATCAGTTGCTGGGACTCCAAATCACGTGTTTTGGCTTGAGAGAGTGTGTCTGTATTTTGCTCATGTCCAGAGACTGCCTGAGATTGACAGTAAGCATGGTTGAGTGATGAACCTTTCAAAAGAAATCTCAATGGGCCAGCCAAATAGCTCAGTGGATTAAAGCACCTGCAAGCAGGCCCAGGGGCTGGGGGTTCAATCCCTGGGCCTGCTGTGCTGGCCCCACCCCTGGCATGCACTGAGATAGCGATTGAGGCTGGGTGTGGTGGTGGACACCTGTAATCCCAGCTTTTGGAAGGCTGTAAACAGGCAGATCACTACAAGTCTGATCTTATAGTGAGACCCTGAACACCCTGTAGACCCTTCCCTAAAAAAAAGAAAGAAAAAGAAGTCTCAAAGCTGTCAAACATTGAGGCAGTGGCATGGCTATTGTTGGGGCTTTTAGTCACTTTTATGTTGAGAATCAAGAGCAAAGCACCTAGCAGGATGATTTAAAATGTGAATTTGACCAGAAAGGAAGCTCCTACCACATGGACTTCACAATTTGCCACAGATTGCTTCAGAAGGTCCACATGGAACTATAGGACTTAAGCTGTGGACTGAAAGATAGAACTGAAAGATTTCCATTGCGGAGAAGGAACCAGAGAATGGCCTGAGGGTACAGGTCTCCACTCCTTGCAGCCTCAGAATTGCATGGGTGAGGGACTTTGTCTTGGGAAAGATAAAGAGCTCCATGTTCCAGAACAGTGGTGGTGGTGGCCACACCAGGTTCTAGAATGCACCAGCATGCAGAATTTATTCTTCGGAATCAGAGTCAGAGTGCTCAGCGATCTAGGCACTCCACCCTTAGAGCCAAGAGAAGGAATCTTGGCTACTGCTTCATCTGGTAGCAGACCTTGGCATCATTCATGCAGTACTGGTTTTAGACACTTGCAGAACTCAGGAATTCTGAGGTTAAGAAGGCTTCCACCTTGATTTCAGAACAAGGGCTGGGAGGCCAGGCAGTGTACCTCTGAGAGGGTGGTATGTAAAGCTGAGTGAGAAGTCTATTCAGTGGAAACTTCAGAAGTGTGGAAAACCCATGAACATGGATCATCTACAGGAAATTGTAAGGAGGGAGCAGAGCTGGCCTAAGAGAAGCCATTGGAGCTATAACCACCAGAAGTGCTATGGGGTGGAGCCACATGGACCTCCTAATCTGCCACAGGTGGTTTCCAATGTTCCACATGGAATTACAGACTTAACATTTGCCCTGCTGGATTTTGGTCTTGTGTCGATCCCACTTATATTCCCACTGTTTGTACCTTTTGGGATGATAATGTTTATCTTGTGCCACTGAATGTTAGAAGTATTAACTTTTCATTTGTACAGGGGTTCACAACTAGAATTTTGCTTTAGATCTTGGAAGACACTTGGAACTTGCACTTTTCAGCAATGCTGGAGCTGTTAGGACTTTGGCAACTCTTGGAGATAGACTAAAATGCTTTTTGCATATACAAGAGTCTTCGGGGGCCCAGAGGTGGAATGTTATGGTTTGTGTCTAGGTGCCCCTCCAAAGCCTCATGATCCACTGGGATTATGGGTGTGAGTGTTGCCAGGATTATGGATATGAACACTACACCCAGCCTGGGACAGATAGCCTGAATGCAACATGAGTGAGACAGAATTCCTCTCTGTTGCCTCTGTTGCTATTACTCCTCCCTTTTGTTCTTGTTATTTTCTACCACCATGAAATGCCCTCTGCCATGTGCCAGTATGCCTTGGAGCCAGCTGAGTATGGACTGAAATCTCTAGTAATTGTGAGCCAAATAAACCTTTCCTTCCTTCATTTTGGGTGTTGGGTATTTGTCCCAGCAACAAGAGAACAGTAACGGAGACAGTGGTAGAACAATTGTCTAGCATACACAGGGCCCTGAGTTCAATCCTCCATACTTTAAGTAAACACATAAATAAATCAATCCAAGCCCAGGTGTATAAACAGAATTGGAAAATCAAATGTTTATGGACTCCAAAGTGTGACCAGGCCGGGTGTGGTGGTGCACATCTGTAATCCTATACTAGGGAGGCTGAGGCAGAAGGATCATTGAGAGTTGAGACCAGCCTGAGTTATAAAGTAAGCTGAACTGCACAGTGAGACCATCAGAAAAAGACCAAAAGAAAGCGTGATAAAGCACAAAACTGAAGCACTGTCTTTCTGGCTGTTTACTACAGGGCTTGGGACAAACATCAATGCAGGGAATTCAAGGAAGGAGCTGAAGGACACACAGCAGGAGGCTTTCCCCATTCTGAAGCTGGCTCTATTGTACTCTGACAGTCAGATCAGCTCCACCTATTGAGTTAGTAGTGGATGGGATGATGGGAAGGGGAAAGAAAAATTTAGAAGATTCTTTCTTTCAATTCACAGTTGTACAAAGTATATAGTGCAGCACCTCTCAGCCAAATAAACTTCCTGATGCCAAAGCACACAAACAATGCACAATCCACAAGAGCCATCTCTTGCACAAAAATAATAATACTTGTCAGCCCAACCAAATTCCTCCAGCCACAAGGCAAATGTCCATGGAATACTCAACACATTCCACACCCCTGCTAGGACCATGTTGCAATGAATAAAACCAAGTACCAAACTACTTGGTGAATCTTGAAAGAGAAAGGTTCAAAGTACTGAGAGAAGACAGCCTAGGATGTACGTGTGCATCAAAATGTGGCCAACTGGATAACTTGAGTATGTGCAGTTTATTGGCAAATACACTCAATGGTCCCCTTGCCTAGAGAAGACATATCGGTGTTGTTCAGCCTTTCTCAAAGACAATGCAGGTGCAGGTGCTGGGCAGGTAACCACCAGTATATGCTATCTGAGGTCATTTGCCCCAGTCACAGATACTCATAGGATTAATGAGGTTTGAGACCAGTTTCCTTCCAGGAGGACTCACTCTTTACCAGACACTGCTGCACGGGAAGATAATCTATTCCTTGCACACTGGAAGCACCACAGCCTTCTTCCCACAGGTAATCCCCACTCATTCATTGGGTCCTTAACGGAATGACTGGGATACGAGGGTCTCTGGTTTTTCCCAGCAATCCTCCAGAACTCTGTGCCTTTGGTCTTCCCCTACTACGGTAGAGAAAACACTACCACTACAGCACTGTAAAAATATTAGAGGCTGTGGAAACATACTATGAAAGACAATGTCACTGAACATAATAAAGAAAATTTATGCCTGCATTTATAATGACTTACTTATCCAGAACTTGGGATAAAAATGACATAAATCTGAATTTACAAATTAAAGCTAAAACAACTCCCTCCAGATCTGTCATCTATGAAGTATTTTTCAACCCAGTTCTCACAATTAACTGGTGAACCCATGGTTAGAAATAGAGACAGACAGAGCAGCTTTAGACAGATATATTACAACAGTAAGAAGTGCTGACAAGGGGAAGCCAAAACCCCAAAGGCGAAACCATAGCATATGTCTCTCAAGGCTAATATCACTGCTGACCTCTTTAAAAATTACACTTGAAATGCTTCACATCATTAACAAAAGGTTAACTCACATTTAGCACACTGTACCTAAGGGGGAAAAAATGTACTTTTGCCACAAGTTATCTTGGTATCCTGATGTTTGTAAATGATTTTGTAATGATTCTGCACGATTCTATATTGTCACTCACATGAGCTAATCTCAAGACAATATTGCCTATTGGTGTATGTATGGAGATTTGTGCAGATAAGGGTTCACTTTATAGTAAATGTTTCACAATAAGGATTACAGTTCTTTATTGAATAGTATTTATTAATGTTTACAAGTTGGTCTTTTTTGCTAATACAGGTGATTTACTGTATAAATAAAGGCAAATAATGTAACTTCTGAACACTTTTTTCCTTATTTGTAAAACTAAGCAATTTACCTCTCAAATTTGGTAGATTTTAACTTACTATTAAAAACTCATTTAAACCGGGCGTGGTGACGCATGCCTGTAATCCCAGCACTAGGGAGGCTGAGGCAAGAGGATTGTTGTGAGTTCGAGACCAGCCTGAGCTACAAAGTGAGCTTAAGGCCAGCCTGAACTGCACAGTGAGACCCTGTCTCAAAAAGACAAAAAAATAAATAAATAAATAAAATAAAAACTCATTTAGAAGTTACTTTATATTTATGTAAAAAACTTCAACTTTGAATAGCATGTTTAAATCCCCACCTTACAAGAAAATGGATGCCTAAAAGAAAATATTTATATTTATTAAGCTTCATAAAAATAACTGGTAGGGCTGGGCATGATGGTCCACATCGTCAGTTCCACCAATTTAGGAGGCTGCGACTGGGGCCAGCCTGGACTACAGGAAACTGATTCAACCCCCCCCCCCAAGAAAACGCAGTACTAGGGTTGTCTCATTTTTAAAGCAATAAAAGAAAGGTTGCAATATATTTCTCTGAATGAATTGCCATAATTTACAATTCTAGCTAAAGGTGGCTTTTACAATTCCAAATACTTAAGTGGAGACTATCTTGATCGGCAATCTTTTCTCAAAAGATAGAGGCCTCAGCGACCAAATGATTAACAACATTACATATGCAAGTTAATAGCCTCTGCCCAATGGGCTGAATTACCTCCTGATCAGTTTCCTTTGTTCATACAAGGAGCACACCTGGTAGGTGAGGAAGGAAAGGCGGGAAAGGAATACAAGTCTGAAGACAGCAAGGTATGAGCTAGCTTGAATTCTCCTAAGAGATCAAATACACAACCTGGGGCTGCATGTCCCTTAAAAAAATACAAGTCATAAAGACAAGACTACTGAGTTTCCAGTGCTTTGGGATTGGTCAAGTACGTGAGTGAGGCAAAAGAGCGAATTCCATAAGCTTTCTGTAAATCTGCATATAAATGCTATTTATATTCAGGTTTAGAAACAGAATTCCAGCGCTGAAAACTGCAAGTGATCGCAGATGTATCTTACTGTAGTTTTCTCAGGAGGCCAAACCTGCTCGGAGACTTTACTATGTTTGGAAGATTAGGTGGTTAGAAATTTGAACAATTGTAACGTAAGCTAGTCACGATGAACATTAGGGGCTTGACACAGCCAGGCCGTCGGTGCTTTCCAGGGATACAATCGGTGAGATAGTACAACCTGCGCTCCAAGAGAAAAAAGAACGGGAAGACCAGAGAAACCCTAAGATCAGAGGGATGGAGAAAACCATTGAGAAGAGGGGCTGAGATGCGTGAAAGCTGTGAGCGTGCAGACAGAAAGCACGTCAAAAGGTGCGAAAATGAGGGAGTAAACGCAGAGGAAGAGTGAAAAAGAAAAGGCCGACGACCCTCGCCGAGGAGGGCCTCGGCGTAACTGCGCAAGGGCTTCGCCTCCCGCTTCTCCGCCTCCGGCCGCGAGCGGCGCCCCCACCGCCACCGCCACCGCCACCGCCACCGCCACGGTGTCCCGGACCTTCGCCTCTACGCGCCCCGCTCGCCGCGCGCGCTCCCCGCCCGCGCGCGCCGGCCGCAGGGCCCCCGCCCCGCCCACGCTGGGGGGCAGCCCCGCAGGACTGCACCCTCCGGGCGGCACTGCAGCGCTCGCGGCTCCAGGACTCGAGTCGCGGGAGGAACGCAAAGCGCGGCCGCCAGGAGTAACGGACCTGACCCCGGACGACACTCGGGACTGGCGCGCCTCCGAGGAGCACCGCGGTCGGTACGGGCGGCCTGCTTGGCCTCAGGCCGGGCGAGGCAGCAGGGTAGCCGAGCGGGCCCGCACCACCTAGGATGCCCGGACGCGCTTAGGGAGCCGCCCCACCCACCTCCGCCGAGTCACTTCCGCATCCGCTCCCAGCGTTTCCGCTAGAGACCCCGCCCCATCCTCGGGGGCGGAGCTTAGGCCGCCGAGGGCCCTGGAGATCCAGAGAGCCGGGCGTGCGGTGCGCAGGCTCTCGAGGGAGCGCAAAGGGCGGGGCGTGCGGTGCGCACGCACACGGCGACGAGACGCCGGCCATTGTCTTGGCAACCGCGGGAGCGTTCGGTGAGGCAGACCCGGCTGTCTCACCGTGTCCTTGTTCATTCAGCGGGCACCTCCCTTGTTCCCTCTTTTGTCCGACGGCCAAGTCAGTAGTGGTGAGGCGCTGGCATACGCTTGTGGCGGGCGGTCCTGCGTTTACCCACGCTGCTTTCCGGGCCCGCGGTGGAATCGGCAGACGTGATGATTGGCACCTGAAGCTCCCACCTGACCGGGTGGCAGACCTTGCACCCTCTGGCTGCTGCTTCGTGAGCAAGCCGTGAGCCTCCTTCGTGGATGGCAACTCAGTAACGGAGCGTGAGGGCCCGAGTGTGTCCTTCTCGTGCTCATTGCCCACGCCTAGCAGTCTGCAGGGGGCGGCTCGTGGAGAAGGTGGCACTTCCAAGCAAGCCAGAGCGGCTGCGGGCACACCTCTGTTCCGCTCAGCACCGGGGGTGCAAAGGGCATGGGCTCTGCGGGCCATCTTGGTCGTTTCCCTGCATGGGAGGCCACATTCATGCAATTCTTACTCTCCCTCAAGTATTCATCCTACCCAATATAGCCGTGGAGCATTAGAGTGGCCGCGTGTAAGACGGCTGTGTGAGAATAACTGCGACAGATGTAATTTATTTCTTATGTAAATTGTTGATAAATTTAAGTTTTGCCACATTACAGTATTTTAAGATGCATTCCGAACCAATTTGTACACACATTATGTTCCATTGGAGCCTTGGTACAACTTGGTGCGCTATGAGGCTTCCCTCATGGTATTAAAGTAGTCAGATACGGTTCTGGAGAAAACGTCTGTCATTTCCTGTATTTCCTATCAACCTTATTCTAATAGCTAAAATCAATGAACAGTGGCCAATACCACTGCTGGTTAAGGGCTATGGGGTCCCACCAAAGAGTACATGAAATGGCTTCTTGAGGATGACATTGTGGCTGGGAACACGAATATGCACTAAGAAATAAGCACAGGTTTGTCACCCCACAAAATTCACGTGTTGAAATCTAATTCCCAAAAGGGAAGATATGGAAAATAGGCCCTCCTGAAGATGACGATATTGAACATGGAGCCTTGGTAAGTAGGATTGGTGTCCTGCAAGACAGGCCAGACACGGCCAGGCGTGGTAGCATATGACTATAGTCAGAACAGGAGGCTGAGACAGGAGGACTGATGTGAGGCCAGCCTGGGCTACAGTGTGAGTTCAAGGCCAGCCTGAACTGCATAGTGAAACCTTGTCTTAAAAAACAAATAAATAAAGGTAGACCAAGAAGCCCTCTTCCACCATGTGGATTCAAGAAGACAGCACACAATGCAGATAGAGACACAGCAAACCCAAGCATGTGGCATTTGGATATCACACTCTGGTCCGGGCAAGGAGGACAAAGTTTCATGGAGACAATTCGAGGAATGGCCCTTCCAAGCAGGCTTCCAAGAGGCAGGATGTCCAGGCAAAAAACTAGGAAAGAGAAGGAGGCAAAAGCCAGGCGTTACGATGAAGCAACCAAGGAGAACAGACTTAGAAGCAGGGGCAAGCTGGAGAGGGAGTGGGCAGTGAGGGCTGGATGGTGGGGCCAGGCGGGCTCAGTCCCTGTAGTAGCCTTGTGATCCACTGTTTTCACTCCTTGTGTACCACACAGAGCTCCCAATAGCACTTGTCTCTCTCCTAAATATATACAGAAACATTTGAGGAGACAGAAAAAAGAAAAAAGTGGACCTTATCAGAATCTTAATTGTGGGCAGGTCAGATAGCTCAGGGGACTAAAGCGCCTGTTTAGGCAGGCACAAGCATTAGAGATCCCAGAGGTTCAGTGCTGGTTCCGTCCCTGGGGTGCATTGAGAAGGCAACTGTGACTGGGCGTGGTGGCACGCACCTGAAATCCCAGTGCTTGGGGGGGCTGAAAACAGGAGGATCACTATGAGTTGGTTCTGCATCATGAGACCCTGTAGACCTTGTACTAAATCCATTAAAAAAAAATCTTGGTTGTGAGCAGGATAAAGACATTTTCAGATGTGCATTCTCAAATTGTCTATCAAATGCCTTGTTTTATTATTAATTGTTTTGGGACTGGGGATTGACCTCAGGGATTGATTTGCCAGGCAGGCACTGTGCCACTGAACTGTCTTCCCAGCCCCACAATATCTTATGTTAGAAAGCTACTCTCAAAAAAAAAAAAATAAAATTATATATATATATATATATATATATATATATATATGTATATATTTGCAGAACTGGGGATTGAACTCAGGCCCTTGCACTTGCCAGGGAAGCACTTATTCCACTGAGCCATCTCTCCAGCCCCATCTGAAAAATATTCTCCAAAATTCAGGAGTGAGTCAAGAGGAAGAATATTTGAGGTCTATGAGAGTCCAACAGAAGAGAGAGGAGAAGGGAAGTCTGAACAAAATTAGAAGTGTTACATAGTTTAGAGGATCTAGCCCTCAGGGACAAATACCTCCAGAAAAAAATGAAGCCCACAACCACCTATTTGAATATTACAAGATATTCCCAGTTTGGTAACAGTAAGTAATAGCTATGAGGGAAAGTCAGTAAATTGCCTACTATGCAATTTTTAATTCAATAAAGACAACATAATGTTGAAAAAAAGGACAGGTAATCACAGCCCATGCCTCAACTGTGAATGAGCGTTACGTATCAGCAGGTAAATACTGATAAGTAATTTAATAAAAAAAGGTGCCACACTTTTTATAAAAGGAAGGTGTCCCTATGTGTATACAGACATGAAGCCCAGGAAGCAAGGACAGGAGGCTGGAGCCAAGAGGTCAGTGGTAGTGCAGAGTGCCGCTCTGAAGTAGGAATCAGTTCCTAAGCCAGTAGCTAGCAGATCCATCTGGGGAAAGGAACTGGGATTAGTGATGTGTGGACAAAGACCATTTTTTACTACAAACCTAGAAATACTATTTGAATTTTTAAATCTGTAAACGTATTGTTTTGATATTAGAAATTTAAGCTTAAAATGTGCTGAGATGGGGCTGGCCAGACAGCTCAGCTCACACTGGGGTTCCATCCCCAGTGTGCCATGCCAGCCCCGCCTCCGGGGCAAGCTGAGACAGCTGGGCATGGTGATGTGCCTGTAATCCCAGTGGTTGGGAGGCTGAAAACAGGAGGCCCACTATGAATCTGTTCCTGCAGGCCCTGTACTAGTACATTAATATAAATAAATAAATGACATGTGAGAGAAAACTAAAAGGCACAGTGAGCAGCACAACTACAGTATTACACTCTTAACTTGAGTGAAGGCTTTTTAAAGCTTTTAAAAACCACACACTACTCTCCCATAAAAGATAAGCTTGGTCATTTGTAGGAAGGTGAATGCTCCTTACACTATACCTGTTAAGTGAAATAAATAAACCTGTCTTCTACATGAGAAAGCCAAAATGGAGATAAAGAACAAAATACAAGGAAATAGGAAGTAGGGAAATAACATCTTCCTCGAATGGAGATGGAGGAAAGGAGAAGCAGAGGGGTAAGGGGCATGGAACCAGAATCAAGATGTGCGATGCACGCCACCAGCTCTACACAAGGAATGCAAGCATTATGTACAGCAAATGTACCAATCATTATTGCCTGGCCACAGAGAAGGAGAGGAAAAGTCAGGCTACTTTAAGGCCTCTTTCCCGGGAGACAATCACCAGCGCTGTGTATTCACTGTAACAGCAGCAGAAACAGCGACAGGATCATTCTTCCTTTGCTGCTGCCTCTACACCAGAGGGGCAGATCTTCCCTTGCTCTCCTCTACTTATCTGCCCATCAGCTTGGGTGAGAGCCTAAAACTGTATACAAGAAGCGCATAAGAAAGAAAAATAGTTATAAAAAATAGATGAGAACCGAAGGTTTTGCTACTTCCACTTAAAGATATCCTGGCTGTTTCCGTGTTCACGCATGAAGGAATAATCCCTACAGAACTTTTTCTCCTTTAATCAACTAGGAAACCTGACCAAAGTAGTGATCCTTTTATTTTCAGACAATAGAAAGTAAAGGATGCCGATGAAGATAGTGACGATTTTGCAGTACTGACTGTCAAACATAAGGATACCTTGTCATGGAGCTTTCCCTCTGTACTTTTTATTTTTAGACAGGCTCTCAATAGTTGCTCAGGCTGGCTCCAAACTTGCTGTCCTCCTGCCTCAACCTCCCAAGTGCTAGGATTACGGTAGCACCACCATACTAGAAAGAACAAATGGCTAAGTCCTATGGTTGTGCTAGTTTCTACCTAGGTCAATAGAGTAGCTCAGCGAAAAGATTGGTTCTTTGATAAGGTCCGTGAAGCAGGTACACCTGTGGCTACACTGATCCTGAAGGGAGCAACGTAGCGTGTACTGACTTTAGCACTGCATGTGTCATTTATGCCAAAGGGTACGAGAATATCTGAACAACTTTTGATATAACCAGAAATTTCTTAAACAATGCAAATGACCAGGCCTGACCAAAGAAGAAATAAATGAGCCACTCATTTAGTGAAAAAATTAAATTTTTAGATACAAATCTAATGTCAGTTGATATAAAGCAAATGTTGGTTGTGGGTGGTCTTCTGAATTGTCATGCTTTTAAGGAAGATTAGTCTTGCACAAACCCTTTCAGGAAATGGAATAGCAGGAGAGCCTTACTTTACATTTTGCATGGTAAAGGAGAGCATGTTCAGTTTCAGTAGGCCCCCAATCCTTGGGATTGGTAAGAAAGAATGAAAGAATGTGTGAATGAATGAGTGAATCAATGAAACAGTCTTCCTGGCATGTTTGACCATCCCCTCACTCTAAGTCATTTGTGGTCTTCCATCAGCCTGGACAGTGGCGGCTGGTTCCTTGGTGGCCCTGAGAACACATCTAGTTCCTGAGAATGAAACACCACTTTCTGGCTGTCAAGAGTGGCCCTTGCTGGCACACTAAGTGGCTGGGACCTTCATAGCTGGAGCAAAACATCTCTGCACAGTTGTCTAGCAGGAACAGGCACAGCCTGTTCCTTTTAAAAGACCAGACCTGCTTCTGTATTCTATGGACTAGAAGTGGTACCACACATGCATTCTGACAACAGTGTGGTCATTAGGGGCAGTGACCAATAAGCATGCCACCCAGCCCCCATTTTCTTGCATTTTGAAAACAAAAGTTGATGGTGGCCCAGTGTTGTCCCCATTCTGCCCAGATGAGAGCATCGGAGGGGAGATAAGAATTAAAAAGAAGAAATTTGAAGTGCAGAGACAGAAAACTAGGAAGTGTGTTCTACATTTTGAAATTTAATGTACTGACTTAAAAGTGGAAAAAAGAAGTGCCTAAGTTTGTCTCTATTTCCCCTCCAATACTCCAATACTCAGGCTATTTATTGGGGTGCCTTTCTCCCCAGCCATTTACTAGAGTAGAGCTTTGCAAAGCCGTCTCCTAGCAGCCACATGCAGAAGGCCCATTCATAGGACAATAGATGGAAAGGGAAGAAAGAGCTTGGTTTGTTTAAACTGCCTCTGTCTTCATTCACGGCCTGATGTCCATGTGCATTGTGACATCCACAATGGCACTAAAGGACTCATTGTAGCCGAAAACAAATCAAAACAGAATAAGGGATGCTAAGATAAAAGCATCGTGCAAAATTGATAAAAAACAATCCAAGTCTACATCGGAGATTTATGTTACTTTTTGGCTGTGTGGCCTATGGACCAGTATTTATAATAACCACGAGAGCTGGATAAACAAAGAGGTAAATGGGAACTTTACGTTTAGAAGCATTTACACAGGGTAAGTTTGCTGGGATGCTTTCGAAGCTGTTCAATAATTATTATTCTTTGTTTGCACAACATTTGGGGGCCGAGCTCCACACTTCGTGTTTACTTCCCAGCTCCCCTGCTCCTCTCCGCGCCCCCAGGAACCCACATAGCTGTTGTTGACCCCGCCCAATTCGGCAAGCAACAGGTGGAAAGTTGAATAACTTCACACGTTTTTTAGGGAGGGGGGTGGACTGGAGGCAAGGCTTTTGGGATCCGATTTAAGGATTAGATCAGATGTTATTGCTAGTGAAAAATTAAACAGCCCGGTGCTCTGGGGAGTACAGATTAATATATTTAGTGACTCTCTGCACACAAAGGCTGCTCATTGTAGCCACGTCTGAATGCTTGTGAATAGGACAGAACATATGCAGCCTGTCACCGCAGGTGCCCACATCTGTTCTTCCTCGGGCAGATGCTCACAGAAAAGGGGAAACGGGAGGCCAAGGGAGGACATCGCGCCCCAAAGCCTCCACGAGCATCTTGTCCTGGGTCCCTCGGGAGTGGCTTTGGGAGGCGTGGATCCCGCGGGAACGTTAGTGCGGAGGAGGGGAGCGGACCCGCGCCGGGCGTTAACCCAGAAGACCCCGGGACCGCACCTCCCGCCGAGCACCCCAAGAGCAGGGCCAACGTGGGAGACTGGCAGGCACCCTGGGCCCTCGGGCGACAGGTGACGACACCTCTTGAGGGTGGGGGCGCCGTGCAGAAGAAGACTCGGCCTATCAGCCCCGCGCGTGCTCAACACCTCCCTTCCTCCCCCCCCCCCCAGTTGTGGGCTCGGGATTGCTGAGTGCGAGGACGCGGCCCAGGACAGAGTAGTGAAAGTTTTCGCAGGCCGGGCTGCTCGAGAGTGCACCCAGGGGCGCTCAGGTTTATAAGGTCACCCCGATGGCGCGGCCTGCGGGTCCCCATTGATCCTCATCGCGACCTAGAGCGCAGGCCACCCCCAGCTTCTTCCTGCTCCCCTCCCGCACCTCCACCCACATCCGCTCGGCGC
This sequence comes from Ctenomys sociabilis, assembly GCA_004027165.1. Lineage (NCBI taxonomy): Eukaryota > Metazoa > Chordata > Mammalia > Rodentia > Ctenomyidae > Ctenomys > Ctenomys sociabilis. The sequence goes on from PVKA01010042.1 coordinate 61,023, forward strand.
CGCCTCCGAGAAGCCCTCAGGGCGTCCGCCTCCCGCGCGCGCCCCGACTCCACGTGGCCCCTCGCGGCCCCGCCCCCACCCTGCCGGGCTAAGCGTTGGGCAGCGGAAAGTTCGGAGTAGCTCGGAGCAGCTGCCGCGTAATCTGATCCCGGGACAAAGGCGCGCCCGCCGGTGCTGCTGCCACAGGTAAACACGCGCTTTGTCATGGAGATGAGCGCAGGACAGCCCGGAGCAGATGACCCGCGGTTCCGAGGGGAAGGCGGCGGGCGGGCGACCCGTCATCTGCGCCGAGGCCGCCAGCTGAGCCACGCGACTCGCCCTTTCTCATGCAAATCAGCACATGCCTTTGCAACTTTCCGCGGACCTGCCGCGGCTACCTCCGATCCACGCGCGGGAGGTGAAGTGTCCCGCTAGCGTGGCGGCCCAGAGCTCTTCCCGCCCCCAAAGGATAAATAAAACAACTAGGTGGGCAGGAACATTCAAGCCTTTCCCCGACACCGCCGGCTGCCCCATTAAAATGATAAAGATCTAGGACTTGAAGTGTCCTAACCCAGCCAGTCGCCCAGGAGGTCCGCGGGGGCGTCTGCTGGGAAGGCTAGTGGGGAAGCCTTCACCCGCCCAGGGGATGCGCAGCGCGTAGGGCGTAGGCGATCCGGGTGTCCCTCACCTGGTTCGTGCTTAACAGCAAGGGGAAAGCTCTCGCCTACAAAACGTCATCCTGGAGCTGCTCTCCGTCAGCCCTGCAGAGTTGGGTGCCTCGGGTTAGAAATAAAGGTTAGAAATAAGGTCCAGACACAATCAAGTAGGAACACGTCTGTGTGCATATTTAGGTAGGTGTGGCCGGTAAATGTAAACCCGGAGGTGTGTGTGTGCCCAAAGATGGCTTTAGGAGTTAGGGAGTCCCTAATCCATCACAACCAGACGGGGGTGGGGGGCGGGAGGTGGGGGAAGGGCAAGAGACCACGACGTGCCTGGCTTCCTCTCTCACAGCAAGTGGGGAATCCTCTGCTATTGTAACTACTTTCAAATTCCAAAACTGGTCTGCAGAGACTGCGAGTGTTGAGATGTGATACTAATACTAATTAATAAACAGGCTTTCTGTCCCTCTTTTTCTTACTATTCTTTTTTAAATTTTCGTTCTTTTTTGTTGTTTTTTGTTTGTTTTGTTTTGTTTTTTATGGAAGCTGGCATGTTTGATCAACACCAGATTTGTTGTCTGAAAGTTTTTTTATTTTGTTGTTCTCAACAAGGACCCTAATTCTTCTTAGGAATAAGAGAACCTCTCTGTTGGGTATACAGTATTCAGTTGGTCTAAGAAAACACAAGCCCCACTCAAGTCTCCAGATTTGTTTACACAGAAACTGAACCTATGCTAGGCTGGAATCTGACCTGTTTTGGGTGCTGTTTACTGCAATCTGCCTGGGCCCTGCTGCCTACCGCAGCCGCACGCCATCACACACACAATCGAGCCTTTGGGTGGAAGGGGCTGGAGCACATTCAGAGGCTCACAGTATTAACTCACACACTGCAGAGGATGGGCACGTTTAATTGACCAAGATGACTCGTGGCCAACATCAAGTGACATAATAGGGAGGAGAAAATAGTCAAGGTCCCTAACAGAACTGCAGGTTGCTGTGCTTGTCTATACAACCTGAGCCGCCCCTAACCACTGGAGTTATTCAGAGGATGAGTTGCACATGCCTGGAAAAAAGAATCACTACCACCACCAGGCAGCAAATGCTTCCTTCTACTCTTGTGTCTGATATATTGGGTGCCTTCTAAGCCCTAATGAGCCTCACTTTGTACAGTAAATTTGCTGAGGCATCAAAAAGTATTTAAAAGAAAGTTTCCTGCTTTCTCCTAATGAGCAAGGTGAGGATTTATGGCGTATGGGGAGGAGGGAATCTGGCAGCTAGGGCCAACAGCGAGTCAGATCTATTTAACATCTCTGGTTTAAGCTCCCTCCTGCATTTGGGGGGTTCAGAGTGCTTAGTTGTGGGAGTATAGAGACATGCAGTTAGGGAGTGAAAAAACGCCATTTGGTTTGGAGCAGATGGCTGGCTAGGGGGCTGATGGCGTCTAAAGGCGTGTCATCCCCCTCCAGCTCAAATCCCTAAGGGCTCCCCTTGTCTTCCCAATCAATGAAAATTAAAGTGCAAAGAAAGGATGAATAGTTGGACCTCGAGTCTCTCCTTTGTTCATCCCAGCTACTGGTGCGCAGGAGTTAAACTACAACAGGCTCCTATAGAAATGCTGAAGTTAAACAGTCTCCCCGTTAGCTCAGCTTTTGAAAGAGGGAAGAGGAACCAACTTGGGGGTGGAAGATGGAAAAATTGGAGAGAAGAGGAGGAAGAAGAGGAGGAGGAAAAGAAGGGGAAGATGGGGGAGGAAGAAGAGGAGAAGGAGAAGGAGGGAGAAAAGGACTTTCTGCTTGATTTCCCCAATACAGAATCGCGTGGCATAAATTAAGTTGGAAAAGAATGAAGGCTTTGGGCAGGATTCTGATGGATTTTACGATGCCTTTCAGTTCCGCTTTGCCGCTGTAATCGAGAAATCTGTGCCATGTCAATTTAACAAATACTTGATACCAAGGGGGGTTTGTTAAAGATTTGGGGCAAGTCTTTTTCCCTCAAAGTTTAAGCCCTTGCGCGTGGAACTTTTTATTTCCAGTTTTCTAAACAGGCATTCAAATGAGCCTGCTTCCCACTTCCATCTTCTAATTAAAAGGTTCCTGATATTTCATTTCTTCCTGAAATCTGCACTGACTCAGGGACACTCAGGATTCTGCATTCTGACCTTGCATTCCTTTTTTCATCTGTACCTCTCTGTTCTGGGAAGCCTCTCACCTCTCCACAGGGAACAGCTTCTGAGTCACACGGAGCAGAAACCCTCAGAAAGTAGTTTTGGGAGGAAACATTACCCTAGTGAAAAAAGGATGCCGACACTAGGTGGCAAGATTAAATTAGGATTTGAGCTGTCCGAGCCCTGTGGCAATGTTGCAAGTACATGCTTGCAAAGGACAAGGACAGTGGGTTTGACACTGTCTTGCGGGGTGGCACTCCTTCTGAAGCCTCCATTTGTTCAACAAAAAACAATGGGGGTGAGTTTCCTAGTGGGGCCCAAGCCCTCCTTTCTCACCACAGCCTTAAACACTGTGTACAGGGAGGGCTTTTGGCTAACTTTGGTTTTCCATCTGGTGGCAATGGGAAATTTTAAGTGCACATCTCTGTGGATCCTAACACCTTAAAGGTATTTGTGAGACACCACAGCAGATATCGGATCACCTGAAAAGGAGCGGTGGAATCCTGATGCCAGCTGTAGATAACCAGAGGGACCACCCCAGATGACTTCTCAAAGTGACCCTTTGGATTGATGATGCCAGAGGTATCCTGGGTGTTTGAGGGGTCCCCATTTTCAAGAGTGTGTCAAAACACTGTTACAGAGACACCAGACTTGGATAGTGATGACTCTGCAGGACAGTGCAGTTGTCTCCTGTGAGGCCCGCCTCACCAACAGCAGAATACTGCCCGGGTCCCTCTGAGGGCTGTGGTGGGCTCTCACCTCGTATTGTGTGTGTTTGTGTGTGTGTGTGTGTGTGTGTTGGGAATCGAACTCAAGACCTCGTGCTTGCCAGGCAGATGCTGCACGCCGAACTGTATCCCCAGCCTTCTAAGGAAGCTTCCAAGGTGCTGCGGCCAGAGGAAGGTGCAGCAGTCAGAAGGGTCGCAGCGAACGCACCCTATACAAAGCCGGATGCCAGAGGAGGACGCTGTGCCTTGGCTTACTCCCGGCCTGGAAGCAGGAGAGCAGTTGAGATAATTCACTGTGGTGCGTGTTCTCGGCCCTCCCAATAAACTCATTTCCCATAAAAAAATGAAAACAAAAGTTCTAGTGTCTGACGGACATGTAAAAACCTAATAAGGTGACGATTGTGTAAAGGTTGTGGGCTGGGGGGCCAGGCTAGAGGGGTCTTTGGAACATGTGCCGGACATTGTCGCAGAGACCGCGGCGCGCGGAGGGGCTTTTTCTCTCGGCATTGTGCAGCGAGCAGGTGCTGTCTGCATTACCATACAGCTGAGCGCACAAAGAGCCACTGATTCAGCCTCGCACAATAACAGACTGCCTTAATGACAGCCACGCGAACGACACACACCAAACTCACTTTTTACCAAGCCGAGGGAGGCCGAGGGGGCAATGCCCAGGAGAGAGGGGCCCGAGACCCAGGGAAGGTGGTGGCGGCACAGGGTGTGTGTGTCTCGGGGAGGGGGTAGTTCAAGGCTTCCGGCTTTCCTGGCTCGGGGCAGACACGCTGCTCAGACTCCGACCCCCACCCTAGTGGCCGCGGACGACACAGGGACACCCAGGGCGCCGGACGCCGAGGGCCCAGGGGTCAGCCCCCGACCCCGCGCACCGGATCTGCGCTCTCCTAGCTTCAGTCGCCTTCAGTGGCCGGGAGTATCTGGGGCTGACCTCCCCAAACTTCTCAAAACTGCCGCCGCGCACCAGCCACCCCCGCCCCCCGACCCCCCACTCCGCCCGCCCCTTCCTACCGCGCCCCCGCCCCGCCCCCTCTCGGAGCCTCCTCCTTAGGAAGAGTCCTTTGGGAGGAGGGGCGGCCTGGTCTCCAACCCCTCCCTCCCTCCCTCCCCACGCCCCCGGGACGCGGCCCGCGCGCGGACCCCGGGAGGCGGGCTCCGGGCCGGGAGGGATCTGGAGGAGGGCGAGCCTGGTGCCGGGCCGCGGGAGGAAGCGCAGGCCGCCCGCGAACCTCCGAGGGTCTGCGGGTCTCCAGGCCCGGACCGCGGCGGCGGCACCAGCTCCGGGAGCTGAGGGTTCCCTTCTGTGAACATTTTGCAGGCATGTAAATGAGTGCGTTTTGTGCGGTGCGGGAGGAAGGCG
>PVKA01010043.1:0-16306 GCA_004027165.1 Ctenomys sociabilis
CTCACCTTTTCTTTTTTGATGTATATACAGTACTTCTTTTTCAGTCTTTTCATTTTAAAGAGAATAAAATTAATAAAAAACATTAGAAACAGTACAGAATTTCAGGACTCGCCTTTATTACCTTCTCCTAAGTGGAGCCATCGAAATACACTCACTTTGGAGGACAGAGCCTCACCCTGTGCATTGTGGAGGGACAGAATTCGGTCCACAGCAGCAGTGACAGAAAGCCAGAGGAGGCATTTTAGGTTGACTGTGCTTTTCCTTTTTCAGGGTGGACAGGTTAGTGCAGTCTTACGGAAGCCCGCAGATCTGCTGCAGGGCCAGCCTCCCCTCTCCCGTGGGCTCTTCTAGCCAGGTTCCAAGGGCTCCACAGTCCTCATCTGTGGAGGAGGTTATGTGCTGCGTCTCTAGGACAAACATTTTACCTTCCTGGGCTGTCATTACCTACTTGAGTGTGCTGTTGGATGTCTAAATGAAATAAGGTGTACGAAAACCCTGAGCATACTTCTGCCATCTAGAAAGAGTTTTGGAAGAGAACACTGAGAGAATCTCCACCAACTGCCGGTTTACAGACACTTTGTAATTTACTGTAATTTTCTTGATGATCTGCTTTCTGGCTTGACAGCCCACAGCTCCTTCATCATGAACAGACACAACATAACCTTGTGTGGACAAGGTGGCTTCCTCAAGAGCAGGGTCCACAGGGTGCGGAAGTGAGCGGGCACACAGCCCTGGGACACAGAGATGAACCAGGTGCGACTCTTGCCCTCTGGAACCTGGGAGTAGCCCTGGAAAGTGGGTGAGAGCCTGAGGACACAAGGGGGAAAGTGCTCGGGGGCAGGGAACATGACGACAAGGCCAGCTAGGGCCTGCAGTCAGTGGAGGTCCTTTGAGGGGCGAGGCCTGGAGTGTTGCAGGAGGTGTTGGCAGGGGAGTACTGACTCCTTAGAGAAGTGGCACATTTGCCAGAACGAATGGAGAAACAGAGAGCTATGGGAAAATGAGAGGCTTGCCCCCAGGATGGAGGCTGGAAGTGAAGCATCAGATGCCCAGGAAGTGAGGGCTGAATGGTAGGCTGGGGATGGGGTGGATGGAGTTGTGAGTGTGAGGAGACAGGCAGATGGACAAGTGTGTGTCTCCACCACATGCAGCTTCTGAGCGCTTGCAGTGAGGGCCTGGGCATGACAGGCATGGGGCACATTCTCCAGGGTCACTCTTTTTTTTTTTTGTCTTTTTGAGACAGGGTCTCACTGTGCAGTTCAGGCTGGCCTTAAGCTCACTTTGTAGCTCAGGCTGGTCTCGAACTCACAACAATCCTCCTGCCTCAGCCTCCCGAGTGCTGGAATTACGGGCATGCACCACCCCGCTGGGCTCCCCAGGGTCACTCTTCACATCTGTGGTCTGTGGCAGGTGCCCTGGGCTGTCCGACTTGTGTCCAGAGCCAGGGCCTAGCCCAGGGGAGACCTCCTTCTCTCCTGACCACCTGTGAGCAAGCACTCCTATTGAAGACAGAACGTGTGTTTATCTTTTTAAAATGTGCTTATTTATACTTATATAAATGATATATTTTCACATAGAAAATTGGAAGCAAAGTAATATTCAAGGTAAAGAGCTGGAGATGTCACCCTGCCTTCCACGATTCTGAGGTAACATTGGCGACCGACATTTTGGCGTACTCCTTCCTGCCTTTTTCTCCAAGTGCTTTTTTTTTCCTGTGTTCACATGGATATTTATATATATATTCCTAGAAAGCAAGCAATCATACATTTCAGTCATGTGACCTGTTCTACATAAGCTGAGGTGAAAATTAGTCTAATGTTAATATTCACTACTTATATTTTCTGTTTCCTATAATAAAATATTTTACTTTTTATTTTCATGAGTATATATTTATAGTACATGTCTACATTTCTTGTATGAAGTTGGTGTACGAACATATTTATTATTTAGCATTACCTGGGGTTGAACTCAGGACCCTGCACTTGCCAGGCAAATGCTTATTCTACTGAGCTATCTTCCTGGCCTTGAGCACATCTTTTTAAAATCTTTTATTTATTTATGTATTCGGTACAGGGTCTCACTACACAGCTGGGACTCAGTGATCCTCCCGGCTCACTCAGCCTCCCTAGTGCTGGGACTACAAGTTTTTGCCACCACGCCCGGGGCTCTGGGGCTGGCACTGCATGTGATACCAGGAATCAAACCTGGGTCCTTGTGCTTGCCAGGCAGGCACTTGGACCACTGAGCTATCTTCCCAGCCCCGTCATAACATATTTTAATCTTATTCATCCCTTTTCTGTTCCCTTTTTATTCCCTTTGAGAAAGATCTATCTTCATGCTTCTTATTATCTTTGATTTTGCTCTTTATTTGTATTTTGGGTTTTTTTTTTTTTTTGTATACCACAAACCATAAGATATTTAAGCTTAAGTGTCTGATTCATTTCACTTAGCGTTATAGTGTCATGGTGCATTTGTTTTCCCTTAAATGACTTGTTCATCTTTATGGCAGAGAAATCCTCCCTTGTGTGTAAGTACCAGACTCTTAAAATCCACTCCTCTGATGACGGACATTCAGGCGGCCTCTGAGATCTAGCTGTTATGAGCTGTGCTGATATAAACATAAATGTTCACAGTCATTACTTGAATTTTATTTGATTTTACCTGTACCTAGGGTTATAGGACCTCTGTCTGTACTCCCTTTGCAAAGACCTCTTAAACAATTTCTAGCAGACTGCAAAGTACTTCTGAGATAACTCAGGAAGGACATTTCTCTTTTTGCACCTTCAGAACTGTGGCTTTATGATGACACGTGCTCCAGTGGCCTCATGGGCATGTATACCAGGCGCCACCATTAACGTCCTTCCTCTGTGCAGTCGTGAGTCTTGTAGCCCAGTTCTCTTGCCCCTTTGGTGCCCTGGGGCCTTTTTCCAGGTACAGAAGCAGGAGCTGGGCCCTCTGGAACCAAAGCCCGTAGAGAATCCAGCTGGAGTGGGGAAGTTCTGCTGTAGTTCTTAGGCAGGGCTTTGTGCAGCTCTTTACTGAAGACAGGGGAGGCAGATAAGCGTGGGTGGTGGCCACTGTCAACCCTTGCCCACTAGCGTGTGCTGTGCCCCTCCCTTGGAGGAGGAACTAATCCCCAGCCCTCCGAGTCTTAGTGACTTGCTTTGCGAGTGGAACAAGAGATGCATCCAAAAGGAAGGCCCAAGATTTCCAAAACATGGGCAGAAAGAAGCTTACCACCTCTCTTTGGCCTCTTTTTTTTTTTTTTTTTTTTTTTTAATAAAGAGATTTATACTGAAGTGTTTAGGGATCCATAATATTTGAAAGTAAGATACTTAAACATAAAAAGATGAAGAAAATGTGGCAGAATACTAAAGTATTTGAAACTAGATAATGGATACACTATACTCTTCTGTCTTTCCTCTAGCTTATGGTTCTTGTGTATGAGAAACTTAAGCTGCCAGCAAAGAGTTCATTTTTTACTTTAAAAAAAATATGCATTTCTCCTTAGTTTTCTTTCCAGTTAGATACACAATGTTAAACTTCTCTCTCTCTTTCTCTCTCTGTCTCCATGAGTTATAATCTTGAATGAATATTTTTTTTTCAGTTCTCAGTTTTTTAATTATTTAATTTATTTTTATTTTTATTTTTATTTTTTTGTCTTTTTGAGACAGGGTCTCAGTATGCAGTTCAGGCTGGCCTTAAGCTCACTTTGTAGCTCAGGCTGGTCTTGAACTCACAACAATCCTCCTGCCTCAGCCTCCCAAGTGCTGGGATTACAGGCAAGGGCCACCACGCCCGGCCTTTATTTTTATTTGTTAATTTTAATTTTTGAGGTGGCTTCTCACAGAACCCAGCCAGCAGGCTATGCTGAGCCTGACGGAGTCCCTGTCAGGTGCCCTGCTTGGCAACTTCTCAAAGGGGACACTGAGCACCAACCGCCAGCCACGTGGCCACACCACGTGGATCAACAGAGTCCAGCCTTGGGAGGATTCCGACCCCAGCTGTCCCTGCCCACTGAACCTGCTCAGCTCATAGAAGCATGAGGGGAAATAATAAATTGGTGTTTTCAACCACCAGACATGTGCTGGTTTGTTGCACAGCAGCAGACAGCCCTCCTTTCTCTAGGAGCAGAGACATGCTGAGCACTCCATGCACTGAGTGACAGGAACACTGCCCTCCTCAGGACAACCTGCCCTTTGTGTCTTGTCTGCCTGGTCTCTTCCCTCCTGACCGTGACATTCCTTCCCAGAAATAGAATGACAATCAATGATGATCCCCCAGATCCACCCCGTATTCCTCTTGCCATTTCCAGATAAGCCTCAGTGTCAAGGGTAAATGTGCCTTAAGTCCTTGCTGAGAACTCTGTACAAAATGAGGTATTTACTGTATGTACAATGGAAGATATTTACTAATTTTTTTGTTTACTGTAATATTATGACAAATTTTCATATCCTTGAAAATGTATATATCATTATTCATTGACAGGTTTTGGAAAATTTCTTCCTCTTCTTCCTTTTCTTCTCCTCCTCCTCATCTTCCTCCTCTTCTTCCTTTTCTTCTCCTTCTTCCTCTCCTTCTCCTCTTTCTTCTTCTTCTCCTTCTCCTCCTTCTCCTTCTCTTTCGCTTCCTCCTTTCCTTCTCCTTCTTCTTCCCCTTCTTCTTGGCTTATATTTAAAAAAAGACTTTGATGTGAATATTTTGCCCATCAAGCTTTCCCCAGGCTCTTATGGAAACAGTCAAGGGTTCACCGAGTCTGTTTTCCCTCCTCACAGCACTATTATTGCCTTGCGTCCTTTAGCGGCTGTCATTCCTGATCTCTCTTACTGTTCCTGTGCTTACATGCTGTCCCTGTACAATGTCTCATCTCATCGATCCCTTCGCCCTCCTACCTCTATGTGCCTTCTAAAGGGGTCGGGAGGATGGCTCAATGGAATAAGCGCTTCCCTGGCAAGCGCAAGGGCCTGAGTTCAGTCCCTGGTTCTGAAAAACGAAACCAAAACCAAAACCAAGACCCTCCCAAAGCTCTTCAGTGCGAATGTGACCTGGCTCCTTCAAACCTTTCCTGAGGGGCTTATCATGCCCCTCATGTCTCATTGCCCTCTGGCTGCTGGGCACACGGAACCACCTAGGGTCCCTGGCACGGCCTCTACCTTCTCAGAGCCCGGTGCCCTTGAGGTTCTGTTGTGCCGCTGCTCCTCATTTCCTCCCTGTGGTCTCCAGGGATGTCCTCCTCCAAGCTTCTGCATCGCAGGAGCTCTGCGTGCTTGGATTGTGCCTCCTTGGGGAAGCAATGGCATCTTCATTTCTATATCGCCGTGCAGACCCAGATGTGGCGTCTCGGCCTCTGCATTACTGACCGGGACTGGGGCCAGACCAAAGTGAAAATCCAGAGTCTCTTGTTTAACAGTTTCTAAGGATTTCAATATGGGAACAGCAGAGTCTCAAACCAGACGAGGAGCCCTGTAGGCAAAAGCGGGGTGCTAGTCACTGCACAGATGGCACGTCTCTGTGACCAGCTCTGCTAATGGCATTGTGGGCTCAGTCACCCTCTGTGGTGCAGACTGTCTTTTCTGTGCATTGTGGGACATTTAACTGTGCCCCTGGCCTTATCTACCAGAGGCCAGTAACACCCCCAGTGGTGATGCCCCAAAGGGTCTCCAGACCAGAATCTCCTCCCCAGAGAGCCACTGGGCAGGAAGAGTGGAGGCATTCGGGGTAGGTCCCTAGGTCACCAGAGGGAACCCAAGCAGCCTTCTGTTACTGGAACCAAGTTCTTAAGGTGATAGCATGTGAGCAAAGATCTGCTTTGGCTTGTGATTCCAGTCCACGCTGGATTGCGTTGTTGCTTTTTCACCTGTGGGAAAGTAGAACACTGTGGCCGAGGGCACATGGCAGAGCACAGACGCTTACCTTACGGTAGCTGGGAAGCAGAGAGAGGCTTCCCAGACAGGAAGGGCCCAGGTCTTGATGTATTGCCAAGGGATCACCCTCTGTGGCCTCACTTCTCCCAGTAGGTCCTACCTCCATCCACGAGTACTACGCCTGGCAACCACACTTCCAACACGTGGGCTTCTGGGGACGCTCATCCAAACCATAGCAGGGAGCCTCCCCGGAGATGTGATGTCTCCGGGGAGTTGCAAAAGGCAAGGCGCATGTGGGCAGAACTGGATACCTGTTGAAGGAGTAGACTTGTGAAGAACCCCAAGAGGTTCCGGGGAGGAGGAAGCATCCAATAAGGCCAGCAAGCTCTGGAAACCTCCAGATGAGCCACAGATCTGGTGGTTTGGTGTGGGTGGGCAGAGTGCCTCAGGCTGTGAGATTTATAATGAGAAAGCAGCTTTGAAGTTCTTGGGGTTTTTCAGAGCCAGGAGTCAAGGAGGCTTTGAGGATCACAGAATGCTCTTGGCTATAAAAGCCTGGACAGGCTTCCTTACAAATAAGGATCAGGCCACCACCACCCTCAGGCAGGCCTAATGGCTTGCACATGTCCTAGCATGGGCCACTCCAAGGAGCTGGATCATGCTTCATCTTCTCATCTTTCGAAGGTCCTCCCATTTCCAGGTCCTCCCGAGGGTGCTGCCAATGGGTCCCTTCGTTTGCCCGCTGAGGAGAGAGGCTGGCAGGGTGAAAAGCTGAGACTTTGGGGCTAGAGAGCACAGTGGTGATGGCAGGCCTTTTTCCTTGAGGACAATACTGGGAAACCAGCTGTTAGGTCAGACATCCAGGTAAGTTTCTGAGACCCACACAGAGGGGCGGACTCGTCCTTCACAGCCTGGGACGGGTGGTTGAACCTGGCTGCCTCTGTGCCCTTGGCTCCCATGAGAGCTGGTACCCGGAGAAGGCACCCATCCAACAGCAGGGGAGAGAGCGCATGAGTCACACGAGGTGGGGGTGCAGACCTGGATCAGGCCCCCCCAAAGGCCACACTGTTTCCTACATGTCTGTGTCCCTTATCTTTGCCTTTTAGCTGTGTGACTTGGGACAGTTACTTAACCTTTCCCAGCCAGTTTCCATTTATTTATAATTTACTGATATTGTGGTGCTGGGGCTCAAACTCAGATCCTACATGCTGGGCAAGTGCCACCCCTGAGCTCCATCTCCAGCCCAGTTTTCTCATCTTTAAAATAGGCAGAGGAATGATACTGACTGTAAATACTGTAAATAGCAGTGGTAAGGATGAAGTGAAACCTTGCATTCTTGCCAGAGCATAAGCTTCTCACCACAGTGGTGAAAACACAGCGCTACTGCCTACCAAAGGCTTGTGCATCTGTTCCACCCAGGTCCCTAAACAACCTCAGCTATGTATTGGATCAAGTACTCTTAGTGCCAGCAAGGGTTTTCAGCTGCAAGCAATGAAAATCAGTTCCGGGGCCGGCGAGATAGCTCAGAGGACTTAGCACCTGCTTAGGTAAGTGCAGGGACTGGGGTTCGATCCTCAGTACTGCATGCTGCACCAGCCCCGCCTTCAGGCACACTGAGCCCATGACTGAGTCCAGGCCTGGTGGCACGCGCCTGTAATCTCAGTGCTGGGGAGGCTGAAAATAGAAGGATCACTATGAGTCTGAACTGCGAAGTGAAACCCTGTTCCAAACAAGGTCTATTTAAAAATAAATAAATAAATAAAATGAGCATGCAAATCAGTTCTGCTATTACCTTCTTCTGCAGAGTTATTGGAAATTACGGATTGAGTGGACGCTACCAAACCAGACTTGAAATCCAGCAGGAGCCAGGGAGCTTTGACTGTTGGAGCGAGAATGGCAACAAAGGCTTGCACTGTCACCCCAGCCCTCGCCCCAGGCACACCGTCCTCCTCCTGGATTTGGTGGCAAGGTGACAGAGGCTGCCCTGGGGGACAGGACCTCCTCCCCATGGGCTTCTCTTACGGTGAGGAGCCTCTGCCAAGCAGCCACTGAGAAGTGCCATCTGCACCCTCTGCCTACTTCTTTGACGGTCCACCTCTATCCAGGGGCTTCTTTTGGAACCCATGTGTGCACATGGGCTGTGACCCACACACCACACACCACACACATACTTCAGTCTTGAACTGAAAGTGGCCCTCGCAAGGGAACACAAACAGAAGCCCGGCCAATGACTATGTATAGACTCTCCCTCCAGTGCTTTCTGACACCGTGGTTTAGTTTGTAAAGTTCGCAGTTACTATTACTCACACGCTTAACAGGATGAGAAATGGAGAGAAGGGAAAACTTCAGTCAGGTATGCAAATGCTTGACTGTGTGGAAGGGAGTGCAGGTGGAAGATCCGTCTTTGTTTCTGTGAAAGTGTTGTTCGTGGCTTTTTATTATTTCATTCAAATGTTTTGCTGTATTTTTTTTTTTTTTTTTTGTCTTGGGCCAGCCCTTCACTAGTCCCCTGGTGGGTGGCCCAAATACTTTATTCTGAGGAATATGAGCCCTTGATATGAAGCTGCAGAATTTTTTCCAGTGACTTTTACTGCTGGGTATGGCAGAAGCAGGAGCCACCCTGGGGATTGTTAAATTCCATCTTACGCCTTCCACAGGCTCATAATCAGCAAGCCTATTTTTCCTTAACAACAGGATCAAATCCTCTGGTCAGCTTGATGGCTGTCCTTCTTTGCTTCTTTTCCAGTGGCACGGGGACCCTGAAGTGACCTGCCGACTGTATTATATCCCAGCACAGTGTGATGGTTGTCACACCTTCATGGAATCAGTTCTTCTGCACAAAACCCTGACACCAGGATTGTAGGGTTAGGAAGTAAAAACTAAGTGGGGCCTAAAAACGTACAAACCTTTCCTCTGCCCTCAGTTCTGGGTACTTTATTCTGGTTATCATGACAGTAGACCTGTAAATTACTTTGGCACTTGCTGACTTTCCACAGAATAGGGCCCCACTGTGTATGTTTCTAGCCTGTGGGCGTGGTGACATATCCTTCATCTCAGGACACCGTCCCAAGCATAGCAGCTTCTGGTGATGGGAACCTCCTGGAATAAATGAATCCCTGGATCTGCATTTCCTCTCTCCTCCTTCCTACTCTCTTTTTTTTCCCCCCAAAGTGGACAAAGAAAGGTGCAACTTCAGATTTTGCTCCCTGGCTAGAGCTCCTCTCTCTGTGGTTCCTGAATGTACTTGAAAGCCCCAGTACTTCCATCCCAGTTTCCCAGGATGAAATGTCCCCAACCTGTCAGCATAGGTGGCTGAGGGAGGTGGGAATGGGCTGTGGCACTCGTGGGCTTCTTGCCCCGCCCCTGCACTTGAGCCCTCGGCGCCTATGTGTCGTCCTACAGGCTGCTCCCCTTGGTGGAGGGATGCAGCTGGCTCTGTGGCCAGGTGGATTGTACAACACTCACCGTGACGCTGTGCACTGGGAGCGCTTCTCTTCTTTCTCATTTTCAGTCATCCAGCTTCCCACAGGGCCCAGTAACACTCCAGATCATACTTTAAGTATGACTTAAGATCATGTTAAAAAATAAAAGGAGCATAGTTATTTGGCACATAGGACCTGTGTTGTCCTTAGACTTCAGGGCTTCATGTGTGTCTTGTTTGGAGGCTTGCTGTAGGCACCACGCTGTGTCTGCTGTGGCATAGACACCCTCAGTGGCGTTGGATCCACTGATTCTTCAGGGGGAACTGCAAGACTGATGGACTCACCGCAGTGAGTGTCCTTGCGTTGACTCCGAGTCAGTCAGCTTACTGTTGCTTTCACAAATGTCTGACAGAAATAAACTTAGAAAGAGGAAAGGTTGATTTGGGCTTGTGGTCTCAGTGGCTTCCTGTTGCCTTTTTAAATTAATTTTGTTGAGAAACAAATAGCAATGAGACAGTTTCAAAACTGATTAGTACTTCAGTTTCAATAATTAATACATTGCATATTGTTGCCTTTGTAGTGGTTATTCATAGTATAAGATGCAGACATGATATCCTGTCCAAACACTATTAGTGCAAATCTTTCTTCTGACTGAAATAAAAGAAAGTAGCTGTATATCTATCCTATTTTGTATATACAGATACGAAATGGTCCTTCATTTGTATCCTCTTTTTTTGTTTAGTTTTGTCAGAGAAGGGTATTCCACTGTCATTTAAATATTATAGTTGTGTGAATTCAGCAAAATATTCTGATATAGTCCAGTGGTCCATAATTGTAGTAGGTTTTCCATAAGACTGGCAATGTCAGAAGGTGTTGACTTGAGCCTTTTATAGTTCAGCATATTAATATGACTTTACTTTTTATACTTTGTTTTTATACTTTTATGCTGGATGGTTAAGACTAAGATAAAACAAGACCTATATAACAATAAACATAACTTTTGTATCTGCAAAGGTCAGTCAAATCCCCTCAGGACTTACCCTGAAACCCTGTACTGCAGTTTGTAGATCTTTTGTCAGTGTCAGCCATGTGGATGAGTCACAGCCATTGCTTGACCAATTTTCTCTCTGTGGAAGACTGAGAGAATGTTTTCTCTCCATGTGACTCTCCTTAGGCACATTATAAATCATTGATCACTTTCCTCTGTGGCCCCATAATCTCTTTGATCAGAAAATTTGGGACACAACTGAGTTCCATGATGTTACAGTACAGGTTCTCCTATGTCGTAAGTCCTCATTGACCTTGAAAGGCTAGGGCCAAAATGTTGGCTGTCCTTGCAGTCCTTCTTTTTCTCTAAGGTTTGGTCTGAAAACTTAAGTTGTTAACCATCCAGAAGAGAAGCTTAATGATATTATTACCCTATAACACAGACAATTGAGCTTAACCTCACTATCTGTCTGAATATCAAACGTCTTAGACATAACATGGAACAGGTATTTTCCATCAAGCATTGATATGTTAAACTTTAAATCCCTACTGAATGTGAAGAAAAAAAAATAAAAAGAAATAAAAAATATTAAAAAATACGAATAAATAATTACCTATTTTTACACAGAGATTTCAAAATCTATACAGCATTGTGGCAGGATAGTCCTATGACATTTTTTTCTTGTCTCTTGTTTTCATTTATTAGCCTTTTTAAAAAAAACAAACCTTTACTTGAGAGACAGTTTTTAAATTTTTTCTTTTTTTTTTGGCGGGACTGGGGATTGAACTCAGGCAGGCCCTTGCCTGTTGCCTTTGAGTCTGTGGTAAGGAAGAAAAACATGGTGGGACATGTGGCCAAGCAAGATGGTGGCTGGGCTATGACCCATGACCCCACTGGGCCCCTAACTTCCTCCCACTAAGCTCATCTCCTGGGTACAGCCTCCTAGTACCCAGGCTGGTGACCAAACCTCTAATAGGTGGGCCCCTGGGGACACTTCCTGTCCAAACTATAGCAGTGCCCTCCATCCAAATGGGCTAACGGAGCATTGCAGACATGGTGCCTGGTGTCTCCAGAATTCTGAGCCCCCAGGCCTGTGCTCCTGTAGAAGCAGCAGGAAGCCCAAGGCACAGCAACTCCGCTCTCATTCTGTGATAGCTGCTGCTTGGCTCTGCGTGTTGGAGCTCTGGGAACTGACAGGCATGAAGGCTGCCCTTCCGCCATGCTCGTCTCCTGCTCCCTGGCTGGCTCCCCCCCCCCCCCAATGCTCCTGTGATGCTTGCCATTCCTAACAGTTCAATGCAGTGAATGTGATGCACTGGGCTGCTGCCACGAGGGACAGGAATACCACTGAGGCCTCTGTCGCTTAACCTGTGACACAGCCCAGGACTGCTGATGTTTTCTTTTTTCTTTTCTTTTTTTTGAAGTACAAATATCAATGAGACAGTTTTAAGATACCTTGACAAGATGGATTTGATAAATTAATACATTGCAGACTGTTTTCATAATGTTTTGGTATCATAGAAGGTGCATACATGATATTATACCTACAGACATCATTATACCATATGTCTTTTATCAGTAAATGAAGAGAGTGTGGCTGTTTGTGTATCTTATTTTTTATACCTGAATTACATCAAAGATTCAGTAATTAATACTTTCTACCTTGTTATCCTCCTAGTGGTTGTCCATAGTACTAGAAGCCGACATAATATCCTGTCCAACCAGCATTAGTGCAAATCTTGCCTCTCGTAGAATTACGTAGATTGCTGATGTTTTCTTGGGGACTGGACAAGCGTGTTGCTGCTCCTGCCAGGTGAAAACGATGTCTTCTGGTATTCGCTAGAACACCGTTTAGAAAAATAGGCCACTGCACACCAAGGCAGCTGTCAGTATTTTACTCTAATGAGCAGGAAGCAAATTCAGGAGAGCAGTTTCTGCTGAAGGTACCACCTAAGTCTCATTTTCAAAATCAATATCAACTTCTACTGTCAGACACTGATGCTAACTTTTATGCCTAGAATTCTCCCTCTAGGTTCTCTGGAGCCCAACAAATGACATTATTCTCTCTTTTGAGTTCAAAAATCTGTTGAGAGATAGATACTGATCACACATCAACACACTGTGTTCATTATTGATAAAGGGTGTTGGAGAACGTGACTTCAGATTTGAGGCCAGACGGGTTTGTTTTTATTTCATGCCTACATTTTCTCTCTCTTTGTCACCACACAGCGGAACCCGCACAGATTCTTCTCTGAGCAAGAATCCGCCACAATAAATTTACAGGCTGGCAAAGAAAAATACAGAAGCTCCTTATGGGAGAATGAGCAGTTCAGGAGAAGAGAAGCAGAGAGTAGTCTAACCAAGCATGTTTAGTTCCTTCTTCTTCCCTTGGGGAGTCACTGGGGAACCAAGGAGGTTTGCAGTATTGCTCTGATTGCAAGGTCTCCACCTGAAGACATGAGACAGGGCAGTAAGGACTGCCCTCATCTCCTACCTCTTCAATGTGACTCCTCACTGCTGGATCTGATGGCCCCTGCTGAGGACAAATCTGACCATCTCGTTGGCTTCATGTCACTCGACCTCAGGGCTGATGGGGCCCTGGGTGACATGCTTGCACTTTGGTTTTCCAGGCAGGTACTGAGGGAGCACTGCTCATGTTTACTTGTAGCAGGTAGCTGGAATACAAAGAAGGACTCCTCCCAGGGAGAAATGGGAACTGGACATAGCACTGGTAAAATGCGCAGTAGTGTGACATCTTGCTTAATTCAGAGACACGTTCAAGAGATTCATCCTTGGGAAGTTTGTCGTCGTGTGACCATCACAGCTTGTCCGTATGGAAACCCAGATGCTGTGAGTCACTTGCAGTGGCTCCTTGATGCGGAGACATGGTAAGCAGGTCAGATACAAAGCTGCTGTTGGGCTAACACAAAACCCTGTCTTACAGTAAACTTCTTAAAAAGAATTTGAGTAAAAGGGCAATTGCTAGATAAAAATATGGTATAGTCTAAAGTAGTAATTTAAAAATTCAGTATAGTCAATACCCAAATCAAGAACATAGATGTTAATTATCATTGCCCAATATCACACACTGTACATAATTGTCTGTGATACACTTTTATGCAACAGGCAGCAGCCCAGGAGGTTGTTTAGATCAGTGTCACAGAGCCACAGAATTGTGCTTGTACTACCCATCGAGATGCACATGATGTCATTAGGTGAGAGTAGATTTTAGCTGCCTTATAATCTTTTCTTTTTCCCTGTGGTGGTGGGGATTGAGCCCAGGGCCTTGTGCATGCAAGGCAAGAGCTCTACCACTGAGCCACATCCCCAGCCCGAGAGTTGTCCTTCCTCAGTTTCCCCTTCAGCACCTGGCTAATCATCACCTTGTCCCAAGCCTCTGCTCCTAGTGAGGATTCAGAGCTCTCCTTCAGACACACTTTGATTTTTCTCCCTGCCTAGCCTCTACACAGGACTGCACCTGCGCTTGCAGAGCTTGGCTGTGCTCTTTTGGGGGTGGAACTGAGCACAGAGTGGATGAAGGGCCGGCTGTGTCCTGGAATGCTTCCACTCCAGGGCGGGGAGGGCCTTCCTCACTGCTGCAGTCCTCTTGTGGCTGTGTGTTACAGTGCAGAAACGTCAGATTGGGGTAGAGGAGGGTTTCATGGAAGGAAACAGCCCTGACCTGGACTAGGGGGTGGGTGTTAGCTTTCTGGGATTTTCCTGACACAGTGCCACAAACTGGTGGCTCAAGACAACATAAATTTGTTGTCTCATAGTTCTGGAGGTGGAAGTCCAAGAGCTGTCTTCATGGCAGGGTTAGTTCCTTCTCCTAGTGCGGGGATGAGTCTGTTCATGCCTCTCCTGAGGCTTCTGGCAGTTGCCGGAAGCCTGACATTCTTTGGTTTGCAGCCACATTTCTTTGATGACTGCCCCATCTGCATGGGGCTGTGTCCCCAGGGTCTGCACCTTCTCTCCTCTCAGAAGTATGCCTTGTAACCCAGAATGACGTCACCTCAACTCAATGTCCACAAACCCCTGATTCCAAGTAAGGTCACATTCATGGGTTGGCGGAGATGGTGATTAAAACCTCACATCTGTGTGTGTGTGTGTGTGTGTGTGTGTATGTGAGACAGTTCAATCAGTTATGGTATTCAATTCTTAAGAGATTTCTTTCAGTTTCATTTTCTTTTTTGTTTTTGTTTTGCTAATTTAGCATATGTACTTTTCCCCATAATTTTATTGAAAACCAAATAGCAATGAGATAGTTTCAAATCAAATTAGCAGGATAGATTGAATAATTAATACATTGCTTATTGTTTTCTTGGTGGTTATTTGTTGTACAAGGTGCAGACATGAGATTTTATTTACAAACACTATTACAGTGGATACCTCTATTCATTGAATGAATAGAATGTAGTTGTATATCTATCTTAACTACTTTGAATATACAGATACAAAATGCTCATTCATTTGTATCCCCTTCTTTTGTCTAGTTTTATCATTTAAATATTATAGGTGTGTGAATTCAGCAAAATATTCCCAAATAGTCTAGTAGTCCATAAGAGTATTGGGTTTTCTGCATGTCTGGCAATGGCAGAAATTGTTGACTTGAGTCTTTTACAGCTCAGCATAATAATATGGCTTCACTTCTTATACTTTGTTTTTATACTTTTATGCTGGATGGTTAAGAACAAGATAAGGGAAGACCTATGTAACAATAATTTTAGCTTTTGTATCTGATTAAGTTCAGTCAAATCTCCTCAGGATTTATCCTGAGACCCTCTACTGCAGTTTGGAGATCCTTTGTCTGTGTCAGCCATGTGGATGAGTCATGGCCATTGCTTGACCAATTTGCTTTCTGTGAGAGCCTGAGAGAATGTTTCCTCTCCATGTGACTCTCCTTAGGCACACTATACATTATTGATTGCTTTCCTCTGTGGCCCCATAATATCCTTCATCAAAAAATTTGGGACACAACTGAGTTGCATGATGTTATAGTACAGGTTCTCATGTGTCCTGAGTCTTAATTGACCTTGAAAAGCTAGGGCCAAAATATTGGCTGTCCTTGTCTTTTTTTCTCTAATTTTTGGTCTGCAAACTTAGGTTATTAACACTCCAGAAGAGAAGCTTACTGTTATTAGCGTACAACCTAGGCTGTTGAGCTTAACCTCACTATCAAACACGTAGGCTTAACATGGAACAGGCATTTTTCATCAAGTATTGACATGTTAAACTTTAAGTCCCTAGAAAATATAACATAAAAAATTTAAAAAATAAAATATATTAAAAAAATACAAATAAACAATTATAGATATTTATACATAAATTTAGAAATCTAACCATATACAGCATCATAGCAGGACAGACCCGCAATACTCCTTTTCCCGTCTTCTGCTTTCATTCACCACCACTCTCCTTTTCAAACAGACATCTACCTGAGAAACAGCACGGCCCCAACTGGTGTGTCATGACAAGCAGCACCTATTCAGAAGACCAGAATGACAGGCACTCCAAGCATGAACCTACTATTACAAATTCTCATCTTCAGTGCATTTGCTTAGTTCACAGGTATCAGCATATATAGTTAGTCAGGGTGAGTCAGCCTCATTTTCTTAAAACCTAATGCAATCTTTGTCTTTGAATTGAACAGTACATTCATTCATTTATTACAGTGTCTTACTATGCAGCTTGGACTCAGTGATCTTCCTGTCTCAGCCTCCTTAGCACTGGGATTACAAGCTTGTGCCACCATGCCCGGTTTTGGTGGCCAGAATGGCACACCTGGGGTGGGCTCGTGTGGTACGAAGTACTGGGGATTGAAGTTGGGTCTTTGCACTTGCCAGACAGATGCTTAGATGGCTGCGTGCTCTCCCCAGCCTCAAACAGTACATTTTGGAAGCAGCTTGTCTTCTAAACCTTTGTATTCTAATTAGTATCACTCTGCATTTTTTAAGTTCAGTATTCTACAGGCTACATGTCTATTTAAAAAAGATATCCTCCAGTCATAGGTGTGGCCTGCTTCAAAAGAACTC